>JAIPRL010000437.1:108998-138268 GCA_025469235.1 Pemphigus obesinymphae | reverse complement strand
GTGTGGATGGACAAAGTGGAGAGAAGCGTCAGGTATTCTGTGTGATAAAAGAATCCCTATTAGGTTAAAAGGTAAATTTTATAAGGCAGTGGTGAGACCTGCAATGATGTATGGAACAGAATGTTGGACAGTAGATAGAAAGATAGAACAGAGAATGAGTGTAGCTGAGATGAGAATGTTAAGGTGGATGTGTGGAGTTACTAGAGAGGATAAAATAAGAAATGAGTATATCAGAGGTAGTATAGGGGTAGCTTCGATAGTAGACAAAATGAGAGAGAATAGATTAAGATGGTTCGGGCATGTATTAAGCAGGGAAGAGACTGAGGCAGTAAGATTAGTAAGGGAAATGCATGTTGTTGGTAAGAGGGGGAGGGGAAGACCGAAAAAGAGATAGGGGATGTAATGGCGAGTGATATAAGGAAGGTGGGAGTAAGTGAAGAAGATGCGGGAGATAGAGTTAAGTGGAAGTGTAGGACCAGGGTGGCCGACCCCAAATAGTTAGGAGAGAAGGCGAAGGAGAAGAAGAAGAATTAAAATATAAAGTACAATAAAAATTTAAATCATTAAACAGTCTTTAATAAAGAAAGTCTTACATTGTATTTTAGGCAATGACACTGGTTTGCCCTGTTGAACAAAAATGACACCTTCCTTTTTTGATGAAATCTGGACAATGTCTACTTTATCGCATCTAATATCATTATATGGTCTAAGAGCAATTTCTTTTAAATTTTTTTAGACAAGAATATCACAAGTTGTATTTAATAGTGGTCGGCGGCCAAGTCTTGGCTTGTCCTTACTAGTCAGTGCCGTGAAATATAGCTATTTCATGGCAAAATTATTTAAGTCTCTTTTATTTTTATTTTAGTTCTCTATAATCATCACATACAAACATTTCCTTAATAAAACTGAAAATAAAATATATTTTTTTTAGTAAAATTTTAAGAATACAAAATCTTAGGTGTATATATATATATATATATACTTACATGTATCCACTTATATTTTAAGATTCATATAGGTATAAACCACCTACAACCCTTTAGCATAAGTATATAAAATGTATTCATTTATTTTATATATTATGGGATGATGTTTTTATATAATAATATAATAAAATAAAATATTTCAGTATTTTATTATTATAAATCTGGGTACAGAATTTAGAAAGTGTGTCTTGTAGGATACATGTCATAAATACGGGAATTTAATTTTTGTATCCTCAGAGATACAGTAATGTTTAAAGTAATTGAAAATTAATACAACTTAATGTAATAACTTGAATAATATATAAAAATGTTTGTAAGACTTACCTTAATAAAATTAAAAATTTTAATTTGTTATGTGATGATTTTCAAGTTACGGTACTTCAATCATTAAACTATTATTGTTATACTGAGTGGTGGCTAGATAGTAGATAAAGTAAACCATAAGAATACATACTTATGAGTGAAATTTCATTTTATTTATATGACCCATCAGTGGTTGATATATATTTTTAATGTTGCATGTTTTCATCATTAACAGCAACAATTTGTTATTAAATACTTGAATGTTGCTAAATTTAAAATATAATTATTATTGATAAATATATTAATTAGGTAGGTACCTATACTGGCTATACTACTGCATTTAAAATAAATGATTTCACACTTTGAAATATGCTCGTAATTATGTAATAGATACAAATAATATTCACTTTCTGTAAGTTAATTTTGGACTATAAACTGACATGACATAATATTATAACTACAGTAGGTACCTTTAAAATAAAATTTCTAAAAGGTTCTCAAGTAAGTTGTATTCAAATATTAAAATATTTTTATCAAATTGAATACATTTTTTTATAAATGAATGTACAAGTACAAATTATTATATGTTAAAATTTGTAAATATTCTACTAATCTATTTTATTTCACAGTCCAATTTCAATTCACTAAATGTTTGTTTTGTTTTTTATGGAGTAGGTACCTACGTAGATATTTTATGTATAGAAAAAATAGGTTAAATCATTTATTATTATCAGTAAAAATGTTAAATGTTAACAACTAATACTTTTAATTACTATTTATTATAATATATTAATTGAATGCACAAATTAATATTATCTAATACTTACTCCATACTCAAATTATGTCTTCAATTGAAGTTGAAACATGAACATGACTGAAAATTAAATTTATAACTTTTAGTTTCAACAAAATATAATAATACAAACATTAATATTATATATCTATGATTATATTTTTGGATTAGGTAGGTAGTTAGTATTGCCATTACAAAATGTATTTCTCGTTATCAACATGAATAACAAAACTTCAAAATGTTGAAATTAATACCTACAATTTATTTAATAGGTAGGTGCCTATTTTAAAATATAATGGATGTGGGGATCAGACAAATGGTGAAATATGAGACATATTTATTATACCTTCCTAGTTTGTTTATAATGTGTACAAATTATATATAGGTAGTATTATATAGTGTAAAAACAAAAATACAGGGGTATAATTTTTTTGCAGGCTCATAATGGACCCAATACACACATCTTTGTATTATCTATGAATACTGTTTTTGATCAAAATAACCATATTTAGTTGAAACCAGCCACACTTGTGCCCAGTCAACCGGTATTGAAAATTTTTCAAATCGAAGTGCATTAGTTCTGATGGCAACATATTTTTCATAAAATTAAAAATATGGTTCTACTCTACTTTCACGAACTTTTATTAAATTATCCTTTTTCTATATTATCTATAAAATAATTATCAAATAATTACGAAAAGTTCATTGTCTAAATATTTTTTTAAAAAGTACATACATAATTAATGGAGCATCAAATAACCAGTAAAAATATATCTTGATAATGATGGAAAATAACTGAAAAGGTCCTAAAATATTAATTTTTTTTTTTTTTTTTGTCCACAGGTAGGAAACAGCAGTCGCACGATAAAAACTCAAAACATGCTATGGCAACTTCACAACATGTTGATCATCCACAGTATGCCAGTTCATCACTAAGTGTTAGTCCTACACCGTATGCGAGTCCTTCGTCGTATACGAGTCTTTCGCCATATATGAAGCCTACATCGTTTGCGATGCCTACGCCAAAAACTAGTTCTTCACTGTGTGTCAATCCTACGCCCTATGCCAGTTCTTCATCGGATGCGAGTCTTTCGCCGTATAGGAAGCCTACAGCATATGCGAGGCCTACGCCGAAAACTAGTTCTTCACTGTGTGTCAATCCTATGCCGTATGCCAGTTCATCATCGGATGCGAGTCTTTCGCCGTATAGGAAGCCTACAGCGTATGCGAGGCCTACGCTGAAAACTAGTCCTTCACTGTGTGTCAGTCCCACGCCAGATGCAAGTTCTTCGCCGGATGTGAGTCTTTCGCCGTATAGGAAGCCTACAGCGTATAAGAGTCCTACGCCGAAAGCTAGTTCTTCACTGTATGTCAATCCTACACCTTATGGGAGTCCTTCACTGCATGTAAGTCCTTTACAGCATGCCAGTCCTTCATTGTGTGTCGATCCCCCACTTCCACAGATAAGGGAAAAACTATATCGTAGATTTGACAATGTGCCTGGTGAATACTCAAAAATATGGGTATGTCGAATATGCATGTGTGCTCTATTGAGTGAGAATGCAGTTCGAGTTCATTCTATCACGTGTAATTTACCTATTGAAATAAGTGATTCTGATTTAGAAGAATTAGATGAAGAAAGTGATGAAAATGATGAATCCAAAGATAATATGGAAAGGGACAATTAGTTTCTTGGTCAACTAGTTATTTTGCTCAAGGAGATTACTTTTAATTGTTTGAATGATGAATAATGTTTGTTGTATATTGAAATAATGTTATTTGTAATGTATTTTTAGTTAAGTTGCCAGTTTTGGTTCTTTAATTTCTTAATATATTTTTGAATATTATATTGATAAGATAATGAGGTAATGTTATAAATCAGTTATAGCACAAATGAAAGGAAATAAATATATATATATATATAAAATTGAAAAAATAAACACATTTGCTCAATATAATTATTAATTATACTTGATAAAAAATAAAAAGTACTTTCTAAATTTTTTTATATTATAAAGAATCTTGGGTAGTTTCTTAGTTTTTGGAACTGTCTGACAGATTGGTGATGGTGATTTTGCCATTCATCATTAAATGTTGTAATTTATATTTATCTATTATAACTGATTTGCTATTATTTTTTAATTTAAATGTATAAGTGCTATTTCTAACATATTTGTAATCATTGTTTAGTATTAATTATGTTTTGTTAAAATATATTTTTTATGGATCACATCAAGATTTAATAATAAACGCATTCTTCTCTTCAAACATTGTATTTAATCAGTTTAGGAATTATATATCAAATAATATAGAATAGAATGTAGAATATAATTGTACAGTAATCATTTATCTTTAAATTTTTTTTTATATTTTAATATAATTTTTTATGTGTGTGGTACTAAAATTTGTGTTTTATATTCATCTACACATTGCAATTTTTTGAAGAGTTTAAAAATTACATAAAAAGGTAAAATAAAAATTTTTTTTTAATCGTTTATTAATTATTTTATTTCGTAAATGCATGATCTCAGTTATCTCTTTGGACTTTGTACTTTTGCTGGATATTTGTGTTGCCTTATCTACCGCTGTCAAGTTAATTTGTACAAGTATAATATATCAGATAGTAATATAGTATGGCTACTAATCGTGTGTTATGTAACTACACAAACGGAAAAATACCTTATCTATAATAAATGTAAAAATAATATTCATTATGTTTACTCTTCATTGAAAATTTACCAGAAAAATTGGGTGTGTAATTTTTGTGTTTCATCTGGCATTGCAGACAATAACTAATATCAGTGGTGGCTCGTGTATAGGGGCGACTGGGCGATCGCCCCCATCTAAAATTGTAACAAATTATTTATTAACAAGTTAGATATTGATTTAAATATTAACAATTATTTATATTTACATTGTAATGCATTTTAAAAATATTATCAAAAAGTAAAAATTGTTTTCCATTGTTATGGAAATACTATGAAGTAATCGGAATTAAAAAATATATGTGGGTAATAGCACGGTTAAAATTGGTATCTATCATTCATCTGTGCAGTTATCGAGTATCGAACAGTGTTTGGCGTTGGGGCGACATTAACAATCGCCCGTCATAGCTATAAGATCAAAGCACAAAAACAGGAGGGAGAATTCGATAATAATACGGAATAAATATTTAAATTAACTTAATTTAATTTATTATTTTAAAAATAATAAATCCGGAGCAATCCGAATAATGCCGACAAGCATGTGGACTACGGAACAATACGAAATAAATATTTACTGTGTTAGTGACGCTTGTACATTTCTATATTTCTTTATTATTTATTTAATTTATTCTTTTATTATTGGTGTATATTATTTTATTGTATTATTATAGTAGGTAAAAATTCTGTTTCATACTAACAGAAAATTGAAATAAAAAACTTAGAAGACCTACTTACTGAAACGAAAAATAGACGCTTAAATTTTGAATATAAAACGTAGAGTTTTATTATTTTGTAATTTTCGTTTTTTGTAAGATGTATTCATAAATTTGTTTTTCTATATGGTATTAATTTTGGTTTAATAAATATCTTTTAAATTGGTACCTACATACGTACATAATTATTATTGTATTCCATGCTTTTCAAATATGAATAATTTTTAATCACCCTCCCACTTTCAAAGTTCACGAGCCACCACTAACTAATATAATGGAATTACTTACTTCATCAAATTCATGATGGTCAGAAATCTCTCTTACATAGAGTAACTTCATCTGAAGATAAAATTAATGAATTAAACAAGAAAATAGGTGATCTGTCCAACCAATTATTGACTTATTAAAAAAAAGTTGTCTTTCTTGAAGAATATCTAAGTTAAAGTTTTGCAACATGGCAGTTAATCAAGCAACTGAAAATCAAATAGTCGATTAACTGTTTGATAGACACTATTTTGATATTAATATGTGTTTTTGATGTTAAAAATTAAGAAAAAGCTCTAGTCTCGTTCTATGTTTCATTCAATTCAAATTTCTTCGGATAAAACATCTAAATAGTGGGATCATTTTAATATGTTATGCAAGGAAGCTGATTTAGGAAATCAAGTGGTGAGTAAGATTTATTTATTTGGTATATAAAAGGTAATTCAACTATTGTAAAAAATTCAAAAAACATAATTAAATCCAATTGTAATTATATATTGTCCGAAATAAAAATTTATTATCAGAATGTCCATGGTATCAACACAAAACTAAATGTATTATATAGTTCTCTTTATATTTTTATTGAGATATGGCTTAACGAAAATGCAAGTGATACTGAGTTAGGATTTACAAATTATTTTGATAATTTATTATTGATTTAAAAATACAAGCTCTTGTTCTAGAGGTGGTGGCATATTAATAGCTGTAAATAATTCAATAATTTCTTCTTTATTAAATATGTCAATACTATTACTGAAGCAATTTTTTGTTCTCTGGCGTTTTAAGGACGAATTGTTTATTGTTGGTTCAGTTTATATTCCACTAAATATAGAAAAGTCTAACCATGAATTATGTATTAACTCTGTCTATGAAATCTACCGTAATTACTCGGGTTCTAATATTATTTTGATTGGCAATTTCAATCTTCCGAAATATTGAAATATTTCGGATCTCATGATGGATCATCGGATGGTCTCATGATCCAAAATATAATACAATTATAACTCTTTTATGTGAAGCAAACTCAACTGAATCGTCTTTTATTAATTCCTTTCATGTTTACACTTTTCTCAGTTCAATTTTAATTTTAATAATTGTAACAAGTTGTTGAACTAAGTTTTTTACAACTCAATCTATTTAAATGTTAGGGATATTGATAGCATAATTCCTCTTGATTCTTTTCATTCAGCCCTTATTATTTCTTTTCCTGACAGATATGCTTACTACCTTAAATTTTAAAGAATCATATCTAGATTAAAAAAAGGGAATTACAATGGAATTAATAATTATTTTAACTCCATAGACTGGCGTTCTGAACTGTTTGGTTGTAATATAAATTAAGCCAAGGACTATTTTTATATTATTTATGTAGCTATTAATAAACCCGTCCCTACTTACACTTAATTTTCTTCCAAATATAAAATTTGATTTAGCCCAGAGTTGAAAAATCTTATTCGACAAAAAAATTTAGTACATTTAAATTTCAAAAGAGCTTGTTGTACAAATAGACTATACCATTTTTTCTAATTTTCGTAAACAGTGTAAAAATCTAAATAAATTAGACTGTGATTAACATTTTAAAATGTTCTAAACTCAATAAATGTTAATAGTACATTTTTTTGAAGTTTCATTAAATCAAAAATCTTTTATAACTCTGCCCCAAAACATGTTTTTATTAGATGATATTATAGCTAGTAATGGCCAAGAAATAGTCAATTTATTTGCTAAATATTTTAATAGCATTTATATTAAGTCTAAGTATCTTTAAATGATCCAGAAATTTATTATAGTAACTCAACACATATTAACAGTATTAATTTATCATATGATATATATCTTTCTGTTAATAACCTAAAATCTTTACAACCTGGCTCCGATACTTTATCTACATATTACTTAAAATCTTGTATTAATTATATTATTTTTCCTATTCATTACCTATTCAATTTATCAATTTCAATTATTAGCAATGATTAATTTTAAAACAAATAAACGTAACTTACGCAATACCGATTTTTCTATCCTAACTCTGCTATCACATTTTTAGTGTCAAATTAACCAATAAATCATATGTTACAAATAAATATATGATGATCCTTTTTTAATTAGTTTATATAAATTTAAAAGTAGCCTTAAATTAAATGTTTAGTAATAGTATGTTAAGAGTAGTTACTTTTATTGTATTGATAGAAATTTGTTTATTGTATATTAGAATATATATAATTATATATTATAATTTGACTCAGGTCCATGTGTAATGTAAAATGATATAGATGGGTTATTTCATAAAAAAATTTTGAACAGTTTGTTATAGAAATATTCTTATTTTTTAATGCACATAAAATTGTAGTTTTTTATCTCCATTTTTAATTCTTCAAAATAAATTGTGTTGAAAACAGACTATACCATATAAATAACTACAGTGACTATCTTTATAAAATTTGTAATAAATAAAAGTAGTTGACATATTCTTTAAAACTGAATTATTACCTATTTAAGAGAATACTATTAGTTATAAGCAAACATAAAACATAAAAAATATATATATTATATTCCCTCTCTGACTACCTTCTGTTGCAAGCTAATCTTGACCGATTAGTAGCATGGAGTGAATCTCTCAATATCCAGAAATGTTCAGTTATGACTTTTTCCCAACTCCATTTCTCTATCACTTTCCCTTATTCCATTAATGATATTTCAATTAAATTCGCTGGTAAGTCCATTTGTGACCTAAGATTCACTCTACAAAAAATCTCCTTTGCTTCATATTAAAGTGGCTTGTTGCAAAGTACTTAAACTCCTCGGGTTTGTTAGCCGTATATCCTAAGATTTTCGGCTCCAAACTCCTCTCAAATCCCTCTATTGTTTGCTTATTATTCACCTCTATTCTTGAGTACGGTTCTGTCCTCTGAGATCCTAATACATCTGTTGCTAGCAACATGATCGAATGGATCCAGAGGAAATTCCTCCGCATGGTCCCTTTCCGACTTAACATTCCTTGACTTCCTCATGTTTATACACCTGTCTCGACTACTTTTCTAACCTTGCAAATCGAAGGAATCAGACAAATCTTCTATTTCTCTCCAAACTTTTATCCAATCCAATAGATTCCCCTTCTCTACTTTTGTAGATGTACTTTGTACATTTATATTTGTACTTTATTCTATTTATATAATATTGTTATTTTAATTCTTCCATTTATTATATATAATACATTTTATGTCATATAATGTCTTATTGTAATTAAATATTGTTCAATTGGACTTCGTCCGTTATACAAATAAAAAATAAAAATAGAATCATCAAATTTTTCCTCACAAAAAATAATTTTATATTTTGTAGGTAACAATTTTATTTTATTTTTTTATAAAATTATTTTATATTAAGTACCTAATTAACTTGTGTACTAAGTGTGTAACTAAGTAACTTTAACTAATGTTTAAAAATGACTATAATTTTTACTATATAATATTTTATTTCATATTATTTTTATTAACAAATATTGATTATGTCTCTAATATATATATCACTAGAGATACTGTTAATGTTAGTGAAAACTTCTTGAGCCTAGACTCACCTAGTACAAGACGTAAATTAGCAGATATTATGGTAGATTATGATATTTTAAACAACCTCATCGACCGTCTCGAGTTATTATCTGAAATTGGTTTCCGTATATCATATAGAAACATAAGGAATACAGGTCTTTTTGTATTTCCTAATTATAATATCAACAGTGGAAATAATACATTTTTTTCAGGAGCTTTTGTTTTGGCCAATAAAATTTCCACCAAATTACATTTTTTTGTACTTCCTTGCTACATATTTAAATTTAAGGCTTTAGAATGGTAATGATAAAATAATATTATATACTTGTCTTTTATATACATGTTAGAAATAATAGTTATTATAATCTTGTAAAAGGGCATTTGCCCGTGAATATAAAATAAATAAATAAATATCTGAAATATATAAATTTGTTATTTATTTATTTATTATTTATCTATATTTAAAATATTAAAAATATTTTATTACTTAATAAAAACAAAAAAAAAAATTTATTTACAATGTTTATATAAACAAAATTGTAAATTGTATTTATAATTTACAAACAGAAATTGAAATTACTGACAGTAACATAACCATGTTGTTTTAATCTATATCTCGTTAATAAAAAATATAGAGAATGTATACACACAAACCACTATACACTTTTAGCAATCCTTCGATATTTCCTTTGAGAAGAAGTTTGTTCTTAGTTTGTTCATTAAATGATATATCCATAGTAGCTCTAACTCTGAGTAAAATTGATAGAACCTAAAGGTGTGATTCCTATGCACATGTTGTGGCGCAATTCAAATTTGAATCCCGCTGCTTGGCTACAGATTCCTATTTGCAAGACTGACGCCAGACCGTGGCGAACCATATGCAGCAACTCTCTATAGCAACAAGACATATTTTGTTACAATAGTATTTAATTCTGGGTATTTTCAAAATGTTTTTAAACAATTTAAATAAAAAACAAGGCACATGAGATGTTCTTAGCCAGGAAGACAGAAGGCCTTTCAGCATTCTCATAAAAAAACATTTGTGGAGATGAGAATAAATTTAGAGTTTTTTAGATTAAGTTGGGATCAATTCATTTACATTTTAAATACAACAGAGAATGACTTTACAAGTAGTCCAAATATTAAATTTCCAAAGTCAATAATTGCAGCCGAAAAATTAGTAGTTACATTAAGGGTAAGTTTACAACAATTTAATTTCATAATTAATTATCAATAAATACATATTTTTTAAAATTAAATAATACTTTTTATTAGAGTTAAAAATTATACTCTTTCAGTCTATCACAAAAAATACATTATTCCATTTTAATTTAATACAAAATTTAAAATAAAAAACCTTTTCATAATGAACAAATAAACTTATTATTTATAGGTACTTGCAAACTAAAGGAAAAAATAACAATTTATTTTAAAATTAAATAAAAACATTAAATTTATTTATTGAATTGAATCATCATAATGTTCTTCATATTGCATCCAATTTTGTTTTGATATGATATTTGATAGTTATTGGCCATTTCTAGTGAAACTTCTACAGGAATTGAGACATATGTCGTAAATCCTGATTGTGATGATTATGCACTGGGAGACTTGGTGATGATAAATACATTAATATATTTCTTGACATTGATTCATTGATGTTATGATTTTCATACACCAAATAGTTAACTATATTAAAAATTTCCTTTTTTACTCTAATTTTTAAAATCTGAGAAAACATTTTTATTGTTAATGCCATACTCTTAAAAAAGTATCAATAGGGTCATCCTCCTCAACTTTATTAATAACTTCAAAAATTATTTTTCGCTCTTCACTCCATTTTTTTAACAAAGTCATCTATTCATCATACTTTTTTTCTTTTTTGGTGGCCATTTTTCAGTGTTAAGCTCTCTTTTTTCAGGTCTCAAAGTAATATCTCCATCTTCTACGGGATCCATGTAGCTATGTAATGTAAATGGAATATGTATATTATTTAACTCTTGAACTTCTATGTCTTAACCTACAGAGTTGCTTTCATTTTCATTAATGTGCTCATTTGTGGGTTGCATACTAGACAAACATCTACGGAATAATTATTTAAAAATAATAAATATTGGAGTTTTTTTCATTAAATAAATATATGAAATTTTTTTTTTTATAATAATTTAAAAATTTAGACTTACTCTCGTTTATATGAAACAACGTCAAGAAATTATAGTGTATCTGATAGTATCCACTTTGATGGTTTGCTTAGCACTGATGATACTGTTCCTAATTTTTTATTTCTTTTATGCTTATTTTAAGTATTTTTTATATTCTTCCACCTTTTTTGACAATCACTTAAAATATAAAATTATAATGATGAGTAGGGCAGTACAGATGTGGCTAAAATAATTGATATACCGTAACATTACATACAATATTATACCTATAGTATAATAATAGAATAATAAAATATAGTATAATTAAATATTGTATACAATTTTTTTTTTTTTTTTTTTGAAATAAGTAGATATATGTAAATAATATTTTTTTCTTTTAATATACTAAAATATTCGATTTTGTAAAAATATAATATTGGTAATTTATTATAGTGTAATTAACAGTATTTTTTTTTTCATGACAGTAAATTATTATTTATAGCTATATACATCCTAAAAAGGTAAAACGTACTCCACCGATATAGGTAGGCTGTCAAATATTGTTAAAATTTTTGAGCATAATACGGAGAACCAATAACCCAGGAACGATCATAGTTCTTATACGACTCTTTTTTACAATAGATATTGTGTACCTTACCTGACATTAGTTACTATCAGGTAGTCGAAAATATCAGATTAATATTTTTTTTTTAGAATTTTTCAAAATTAAATTTCTTGTATCATTCAATTCAAGTGGTTTTGAAAAGTTTGAGTACACAACTAATTCTTATTTTATTAAAATCTCCAATAACGGAAAATTTGATAAATATAGTTGAGGATTTTTGGAATAGGTAAATGGAATTTTTCCAATTGTGTTGGCGCCATTGACAGCAAACACATATGGATATTTGATCCGGGAAAAAATGGATCTTTATTTTTCAATTGTAATTCTTGCAATAGTCAAGGTCAAATGTAAGTTCATATATTGTGTGGATATTGGATCATATGGCAAAGAAGGAGATAGTAGAATTTTCAATAAATCCATTATTGCAGAAAATGTAAGAATAGGCGATTACTTTCCTTCTCTGGAGAAATTTCCAAATTCAAATGAAATATTGCTGTACGTTCATATTGGTGATGAGGTATTTTGTCTGAACTGGCACATGATGCGGCCTTATTTGAAAATTCAGGCTCAATTTTTAATTTGAAATTTTTTAGTCATAATCATTTTTAATTACAGATTGTCTTATACAAGAAGAACTACTGAAAATAGTTTTGGTATTTTAAATCAAATATTCAGAGTTTTTTATACACCTATTTCTTTGAAAATAGACTATAAATATAAATAGAACTGTAGATTATTTAGTGTTGTTGGTATAAGACTGTCTTCATAATCTTCTTCACAATCGATATTTAGAAAAATACAGACAACTATTATTACAACTTAGATGCCAATTAACCTCTACCCTCTAGAAACATGACTCCACTTATAAGAATGGGAGGATACGCTAATTTTGAGAGATTTTTCGTTTGAGATCAATTCAAAACATTTTTTAACAGTTCACTAGAGGTTGTGTTGACAAAATCAACAAGCTATTGTAATGTATAAAATATTATTTATTTATTTATGCATTTGGTACCTATTTAGTAATACATTTAATTTTATTTGTTTACTAAACACACATTCTCCAATTCTTTTTAAAATTATATTTTGCATTATTATTATTTTATCATGTTAAAAACAAGACATTTATTAATATAAATTATTATTTAATTTATTTGTTAACGACATTAAGTTTTCTAATTCACCTATGTTATTATTAGCTGACAATCAAGTTTTTCGTATTATTAAAACATCTGATAATGCTGAACGAAATGCTTAAAAAAATATCTTGAACCACCTCTATGTTTAGTGTAGCCCAAATAATTTATATCTAAATTTTAGCAAATGTATAGTAATGACTTTCTTGAAAAAAACAATCCCCATACCATCATAGTTATTTTTTAAATGATCTGGAACTCACTCGTGTTAACCAGAATAAGGATTTATATATATATTATGACAAGTCTCTCTTTTAATATATATCGCACACATGTACAGAGCAAAAGGTGTTCTTACACAGGTAGACATTTATACAGACTTATAATAAAATTGCTCTATTACAATATAACAGAAACATAATTACCATAGAATACTAGCGAAAACCAACTTTAGATATGTTTAGAAAGTCAGATGATTTACAGACCATTAAAAATAGTATACTGTTTCATTTAATTAATAAAGAAAATTAATTATCAGTCTATAGTGTGTAGATAGATAAATGAAACACATAATATGATATAGGTATTTTGGAGATCTGGTCAGTAATTCCCATTATCCTTTACCCTAACTTTAACCTTGGCATTCCTATTTTTATTATTTTTTTGTTATTACAATATCTTATCTGGATAATAAATTTAATATTATATAAGCTCAATAACCTGTTGCTTCAACCCAACATTAAACATTTTTAAAACTAAACAATTAAAATTGAATACTTTGACCAAATCTTTTTTTTATGCTGCTGTAGTTTGTTAGTACCTACCTACTTATTATAGTAATATTAATTTAAACAATATATATTAGGAAGTTTATATTTTTTCTGCATCCGGTAAAGTAATACCTTTTTCTCAATTCCTCACCATCCATCCATATTGTCATAGCCTTCATTAATTTCTTGTTCCCAAGGAGTTTTTGGTTTGTCCACCTTCATATGACCATAATCTTTATCTGGTGGATGTAAAGTCTTTATTATGTTCATCTCATCCCACTTAGTAGAATTGTTGCTTCTTTTTTCTTTTTACTAAAATTTCAAACATATAATACAGGTACAATCTACTATTGTACGCCACATATTATATAGGTACATCAGGGATGGGCAAATTTATGTATACAAGTTTTATACATCATGATATAATACATACAAATTACACAATACCTACTATTATAGTATGTATGTATATGTAATACATATTAAATATAAAAAACTAAAAATGACCTTTTCTCAACAAATAAAAAACAATTTTAATCAATAACTACAATTAATATACGTAGGTATACCAAATATTATTGGTTAATAGGTATTTAATGTTTTTATTAATATACCTACGACCAGTAACTTCTTTTCAATATTTAAATATCTACATTATAATTCTTTCAATTTTAATAGGTAGGCATAATTGTAAATAGTAAATAGGTACCACAAAATAATTTGGGAACTTCTAATAATTCATATTTTATGTTTAATAACTACCTTAAGTCTTTAGATTAGTTTTATAATAGATTAATAATTTGTGGTTTTATACATTTTGCATAAAACTTGTACGTATAATTACATTGATTATATTTTATATTATATGTGCCCATTTCTGATAAACCTACATAATACACATGGGTAGTATGGTAATAAAAATGTCCTGGGAAAAATAGTCTGAGCAAAAAAAAAAAAAAAAGTATTAAAAATCCATGTATGATTCCTATTTTATAAATATGTGAAATTAGCAAATTTATATTTTTCTAAATAATTAAAAAAAAAAAAAAAAATGACGAAACTACTTAGGTATATAATAAAACGGTAAAAGTTAGAAATAAGTATGTATACTTTTAAACCAAATAGGTACTCTATTATATAATTTCATTGATTATATCTTAATATTATTAAGTATTTACTTGTTCATAATAATAGTATATAGCTAAAAAAATATAGAACAGGTAGGTAGGCCGGCCTACCTTTTTAACTATTGTTAATTTCATTGTTGTCAACCACATAGTACCTACCTACATTTTTATTATTCTCAACATACAATTAAATATATTTTAGTTTTTACTATAAATGACGGTAACTTTTAACTATACACAAGTATATATTTTTTAACTGCCTATTTAGGAAAACATAAATGTCCTAAATTATCGTTATGTACCTATCAGTCATGTATTTATGCTTCAGACTTTTTTTCCCGATGACTTTACCGTAATTTATATAAACAAAATAACAATTACCAATTACACTTATTGACTCACTCTTTTTCTTCATAACTGACAGAAGGTTTTAATATACCTCTAGACGGTTCTTTTTTCAAGTTCTCAGTGGGATCATCATATGCAGAATTCAGACAAATTTGATGTAGAAGTCATTATAAATTGATTATCTCTTTACGCAATTATAGTTTGTAAATGGTAAGGTATAAGGTGTTTCAATGAACTTTGTAACAATGTATATTACCGGTGAGTAGAAATTAAAATGACCTATTATATTTTACCGGGCACTTGTTTTATTTAAATCGATAGTACTTTGGCTGATTATGAATCTGCAATAAAAATTTGCGGACGAACTTATTTCAGAAGTTATAGCAATTTTAAATTCTATGTGTTTAAATAATATCAAATATTGACATAAATTTGATATTTTTGGTGGCAGTAGGTACAATATGTGGGAAACAGCTTGGAGGTTGGGCCACGCTCGCTGCGGCCGGCTCCATTCGCTCCGTTTCGTTTCAATCGAAAATATCACCCGATATACTGTAAAACATTACGTCGGGTAGGTAACTGATTAAATTGAATATGGTTTAAGCGTCTAAGTTATTCGTAATGAACATTAAAAGTACTATCGATTAGAAAAAATAAAACCAAAATAATAGAGTGCCCGGTTAAGTAGATTTATACCATGACAAATTAGATTTAGACTAATTTGTCATGATTTATACCTATTATTTTAATAGGAATTTGTTTCACATCTCAGATATCAGCAATATTTTATAGCAAATAATTTATTATCTATATTCTGTGGTATTCCCACGGAGAACCGTTACCATTTGTCCCAAACTTATCCAAAGTATACTTGTCCCAATCAACCTTTGTTCTAAATATTACCTTTTGTTCCAAGAACAGTTGTTCCAACAGACATATTTTCCAAAAAACGTTTGTTCAAATCAACTTTTGTTCCAATGAACTTTGATGACACAAACCATTAACATATCAACTATATAGGTACCTATGTCAATGCACAAACAGACACGACACGGGGAGTTGTGAACACTAACCCATAACCTATAGGTCTATTGTTTATACTTTATGATTAACGAATTTTGTATTTATTTTATTTATAAACTTCAAGTGGTATATAAGTCTATAAAATAAAACATAAAACAATAGGTATATGTGCATGGTTGAAATATATTCAGTATATTTATTACATGTATATTGGTATATTTCAGTATGCAGAGCTATATAGTAACAGTAAACATTATTGTTATTTATTGTACGGCATGATTAAGTCAATATGAGGTGGAATGGTCCTTTGTAGAATGCTACGAAATACAGAAATATATAGAAGGAAGCAAATCATAGGTGCCCAGGAATCAAAATGCTATTAGGAAAGAGGAGATAAAAGAGAAGTCATCCAATATACGAAAGAAGAGAGTTTGAATATGCAATGGAATGCAAAGTGTGACAGGTAAGTAGGTTTACCTAGGTAATATTTTTGTTGAAAAAAGTGAAGATTGTGAAATCATAATCTATGTGTTTTTATAACTGTGCCGACTCATCTATTCTAAATATACCTAGGTGTATATTTTATTTATGATTAACAATATAAATATTTTTTAGATTTAACGGTTTTAGGTTGCTCTGAATACTTGAACAATAGACTACGGCAATTGTATGAATTACTCTACCTCAAATGATGCCACTGATGGTGCGGATAATGAAATAATCATGAGGGGAATATTTTAATTTGAGAACATTAACAGTATACATAAGGAATCTGTTTTGAACATACTCAATGCGTAATTGGTCATTCTCCAAATAGGGCTGCAAATAAGGATTCTTCCATATTCAAGAATGGAACATATTACCTAGGTAATATAAAATAAAGTGAGCAGACGATTAATTTAAATATTGTATGTTTCTTCTTCTTCTCCTTCGCCTTCTCTCACAACTATTTGGGGTCGGCCACCCTGGTCCTACACTTCCACTTAACTCTATCTCCCGCATCTTCTTCACTTACTCCCACCTTCCTCATATCACTCGCCATTACATCCCCCCATCTATTTTTTGGTCTTCCTCTCCCCCTCTTACCAACAACATGCATTTCCCTTACCAATCATACTGCCTAAGTCTCTTCCCTCCTTAATACATGCCCGAGCCATCTTAATCTATTCTCTCTCATTTTGTCCACTATTGAAGCTACCCCTATACTACCTCTGATATACTCATTCCTTATTTTATCCTCTCTAGTAATTCCACTCATCCACCTTAACATTCTCCTCTCAGCGACACTCATTCTCTGTTCTATCTTTCTACCTACTGCCCAACATTTTGTTCCATACATCATTGCAGGTCTTACCACTGCCTTATAAAGTTTACTTTTTAACCGAATAGGGATTCTAATTGATAAAGGGATATCGATTTGTGATATATTCATTTTTACATGTTTTTTGATCTGTTAAAAAAAATAAAAATAAATAAATCTATATTTTAATATCTTATAAAATGTGAAAAATGCATATATAAAAAATGGGCTACATCAGTCGCTAGATAATGTTGTTAGCTAGAATTTATTTTAATTTTGTATTTCTAACATGTAAAAAATGAGTCATTGAAAATTTGTCAGTGTAGCGTCCTCTTTAATGCTTTTTCAGTAGCCTTCAGACTCATATCTTATATTTTGAATTAATTATATCACGATTTATTGAATTTTTTTATTTGCTATCAACTGAAAAGGTGTTGCGATTTGTAAGCGCATTGGATACATTTTTTTTTTACTTTTAGGGGCTAGTAATAACTTGTGGAAAGTACCTATGCCTATAATTAGAATATTTAATTTTGGAATATTGAGTCATAAATATAAATATATTAATATAAATGTTAAATTAGCTAAGAAATAATTTGTTCATTTTATTACTTGAAGAACATTAAAATTGCAATAAGTTACAATATAAAATTAAATAAGAGGAAGACTGTAATTAGTCTAATCCGTGCACATATTTGATCAGATTTTATTTATTTGATGACAAATATAAGTTGCAATATCTATTAAATACAGTCTTTAGTCATAAAATATGTTTACATAGGTACCTAATGAAAAATTATAAATATATTTTTGAAATTTTGTTTTTGATGATTGAACTGTTGGAAATTGGGCTTTATGAATTTTCACACACCCTTATTAAAAACTGAAATCACGCCCCTGTTACCTAATAAGTAGGGAATGGATTTTATTGTAAATACATATTTTTATTGGAATGAGATATTTTAAATTTGATAAAAAATGTGTACAATTTAAATCATTCTAATTGAAATAAGCCCAAATTTATTTTACATATTTTTACATATTTTGGTACAAAAACCTATTTTTACATATTTAGGAAATAAGTACATATTTTAGTAATTTTTTATTTTTTCATTGATTTTTAATGACGATAAACATTATCTACTTCGTCTAAAAGTGGCTTGAAGCCGTCCAATACTATTGTGATCTATCATTTTGACAAAATAAAAAATGTTATTTCAAATTTTGATACTGAATCGGTCACAGCTATTGAAAAAGCAATTCACTGATGCAAAATATCAATTTAAAAAACAACTTGACATACATTTCTGCAAATTTTTGTTTTTTGATTCAGACAATTAAACAATTGGAAACCAAAAACATGTCTTTAATAGAAAATATTAGCATTGTAGAAAAAGCTACAGACAAATTAGAAAAAACTCAAGGGCACATGGGAGAAATAGTTAAAAAGAAATTTTCCCATATAATTGAAAAAATTCTGGATTTAAAACTATTAAAATCATCAGAGATATTTTAATAAGAAAAATTCAACAAGGATCTCTGGACATCAAATTCACTCCTTCTGATATAATAAATATGAATTACGCCCCTATCACATCTGTTGACATGGAACGGTCTTTTAGTCAATACAAAAGTATTCTTCGATCAAACCTTCGTAATTTTTTATTTGCAAACCTTCAACAATATGTTGTTTCTCATTGCTTTGTTCCAGAATAATACACATAGTTTTATAATGTACCTACATTATTTGTATTACTTTTATTTAATGTTTATATTTATAAAATATATATATTTTTTTTGTAATTTTCAATACTAATACATTTTTTCGATATTTACATATTTTGAATTTTTTTTACCTATTTCAATAAAAATAGATACATATTTATGTACATATTTTGGTTTTTTTATTACAATTAAGTCCATTCCCTACTAATAAGTAATAATATATTATTCAATACTTTAACTATAATAAATTAAACTTAATATATCTAATTAAATTTAATTAATTATTATGTATTAATTTATCTTAATAAACATATTATATAATACTACTTTCATAGTGGTAAGTATAGAAGTGTAAAACTACTTAGAAAAGTTAATTATATTTTTTATTTATTTATTTTATTTTTTTGTATATTTGATTATAAAGTAACTAAATTTACATTTAGTACAAAACACTATTTTACCACATAAAGACGATAAAAACTAACAATAATATAGAATAATCTCTTTTTTTTCTGCACTTATCACTACAAGAGCAGTATACATGGTATATATAACATTACCTTTAAACTAAAATGTCTTAATTTATTTTCTTTTGAAATATAAAAGTTTTATTGATAAAATAATGTGCATGTTTAGATTCTACGTTTGCAACACAAACATATTTATCAGTCGATCAAAAAACTGACTGTGGTTCTGTATCTATGATGGAAGACAAACAATATTGGTGTGAACAATGGGTCTTGGCACATCGCGAAGGCAATGTTACTGAGGAAAAGAAATATGTTGCTAAAAAAAAATGTAACCATAATATTTTATTAAAAAATGCTTTTCCTGTAACATAGATAATATGTTAATGCTAAGAATTCATTTTAAAATTATAAATTATTTGATTAAAATAGGTGTTGTTACAAATAGTTCAGATGACACAGCATTGTTTGAGTCTAGCTTGGACTTAAATAAGTTGAAAAAGTGCAAGAAGAAACATCCTAGAAAAAAGAAACTGGATTTGGATAAAGAAAAAATGAATTATAATTGTGGATGGAAAGAGTGTTTTTTTGAATCGTCATGTATAAGGGAATATTTAATTCATGTTAGCGAACATGTCGATTATTTGTGGACTGAAGAATGGCAAAGCAATAAAGAAAGTATATTTATTCCTCATTATTTTTAAAAGTTAAAAAAATGTATTTTGTAATTTTCAGAATGGTTTTCATGTTTATGGAACAATTGTACATTTCAATCGAACTGTGAGATAAAATCTACAACACATGTAAATTTCCATGGATATCACACGCGACTTAAATGTGTAGGCTTGACTATTTTAAATCTCTGTGAAATACCTGTATGTACATACAAAATTTATTATCATTAAAATATTAAATAATTCGATTATCATTATTCATGTTATCAAGGGATGCAAGTTAAATGGTGATGGTGCTAACATCTTACCAGATTTACCTAGTGAATTTGAGTGTAATTGGGAAAATTGTAATGAACGCTTTGAATGTATGCAATATTATATATATCATGTAGCTGAACATTTACACATTTCAGAGTTTAAAAAATATAACTTTATTTGCTCATGGACTGGTTGGTATCTTATAGTTAATATATATATATATTTTTTTTTTTGCACCATTGCTCATAAATAATATAAGTTTAGATTGTACGTTACAATTTTCTGCACGTTATCGGTTAGTTGCCCACTTAAAAAGTCACACTCAAGAAAAATCATGTGCTTGTCCTAATTGTGGTACAATGTTTGCAACTTATACTAAACTAAAAGATCATTGTAGACAATCAAATAAAGGTAAATTAATTAATAGCTAAAAATATATAGCTTAAATAAAACAAATTTAATAAATTCTTATTTTTTTCAGACGAAAGCAATCAGTGTTCATTGTGTAAAAAAACATTTTCATGTGAACGGCTTCTAAAGCAACACGTTCGTCTACACATCAATTATTTTAAATGCCATCAATGCGATGCGTCCTTTTCTAAGACTTCACAATTAATCACTCACATACGTTATCGTCACATTGGAGTAAAACCATTTGAATGTAATTTATGTGAATCAAAGTAAGTATAACATACCTATGATCTTTGATTAATTAATTATTAATCAATGCTATGACACCATAATCAAAGTTTTATATAGAACACTTTTTGCTGTAAGAAATTTATTCTAAAAGTATTTTTCATTCTTTAATCAATCTTTATTTCAAAATTTTCTATTTTCCTGGAAGATCTTGTGTTACAGATTTTAAAATGTTATTTAATAATTATACTAAAAGGGGAGACCCTGAAAGTAGGTATTGAAGTTCAATATTTTGATCCTTAATATTATAAACAAGTAACCTTAAACGATCAATGACAAAATAGATGTCAAAATATAAATATATTTTTACTGTTTTGTTTTCAAGTTTATAATTTTATTTAAAATTATATTGATGTATTATTATATAATAATTATATTCAATTCTTTACTTAATTAAATATTTTAATGTTCCTGAAATGAAAAATGTTATTGCAGCTAATTTTTTGTCAATTTAAATTTTAAATATTTTTCTATTCACAATTTTATTGGTTTTGTATAATATTTCTTGTGAATTGTTGATGCATTAATTTATCAAAATATTTAATCTTCCTAGAAAAACATTTGAAGACTATGATTTATCAATCATTTTGTTTTTTAATAATTTGTATGATATTCATTATAAATTTTTAATTTTTTTAGGTTTGTACGAAAATTAGATCTTAACAGACATCTAAGAACACACGAAACAGGCCCACTATTTAAGTGTTCAAAGGACAACTGTGATTTTTCTTGTCGTAGTGCATACAAGATGAGAACCCATATAAAAATAGTACATTATGATGAGACTGAAGAACTGTATAAGTATCATTGTCATATATGTGGTGATCTATATCTTAGAGGCTCATTTCTTACCAAACATTTGGAAACTGAGCATAACTTACATAAACCACCTGGTTTAAAACGCTTTAGGTTCTCATTTTAATTTCTTTACTTTATACCATTCATAAGTTTTATTATCTGATTTGTTTCTTTGTGTATACACTATGTAGATACATAGAGGATGATGATGGGTATTATAAACTTCAAATGTCAAGATATGAATGTATGGATATACAAGAACAAAAAAAAATTAAGTTGATTGATCCCAAAAATGTAATTGTCAAGAAAAAAAGTCAAACTGTTTCTAACGTTAGTTTAGTTTAAATATCATTAATAATTATATAATTTTTGAAATATTTTTATATGGTAATTATTATTCTAGGATAAACAAGTGTTAGAATTTGTAGTCGATATTTTAAAAGATGTAAGAAGCAGTGATCACGAAGATACAAGTAGTGAAGATACCGAAATGAAAGATGAAATTATTAATTTATAATTATTATGTAATACTCGAGACTTAATTGCACTAGGTGTTCTATATTTTTAAAATCCTATTAAATTAAAATTTATAATTTAATTTTATATACAATACTATACTATTAACTTACTAGATATTCATGTCATGAAATTCATACTAAATAGTAACTGGTAACTACTAATTTTTTAATAATTAAATAAAATTCACAGGGGCATAGCAAAGTAATTTTTATGGTGTAGGGGGGATAGTGAATTTAAGTTAATTAAACTGATTAAACTTTTTTTTTTTTTAATTTTAACAATTTATAATCATTTTCCTAAAATAAATACTTCATTAAAAATGTAAATAAGGCAAAAAATAAAAAAAGTCTTCAACTTCTTGATATCCTCCTTAATATTGTCTCCTTGGGCATGGTCACGTTTTTAGTCTCCAGCTGAAGCAACTTTGGACGGCACATTACCTTTCCCCTTGCACTAGTTATGCCACTGATAATTTATATGAATTGATCAATACAATAAAATATTTAATATTGCAATTGTCTTTTTTTTTTCCTTGTTTTACAACTTTGAAAAGGTAAAAGAGAGTAGACTAATTAGGTAGTTAAATATAGTTGAATGAATAGCTGAGTTCAGAAAGGGAGGGGACATGTCCAATTTTTGGCAAAATGAGTTGGTCACGCCATTTTGTTCCTAACACATAGACACATGTTTGGTGTTAAAAGAAGACATGTCCTGCAGTTGAATATGAGAAAATAATTAATATTAAATAATAGTTAAGTGCAGAAAGGAGTCTTGTCCAGGACATGTCTCGTTTTTGCTCTCAATATATACGTATACCTATTGTCTATTGGCTATTGATATTATAACTGTTATAATATATGGTTCTATATAGTCAGTATATAGGTCATAACTAAAATCATAATATTACTTAATGAAATTAAAAAAACTCAATATAGAATATAAAATTATCTGTGTTCAACCATTATTCTTAGGTAAAAAAAATGTATATAATTAAGTAAGTATTAGGTATATACATATACCTATATCTATATAAAAAAAATTAATTTTTTTAAAAACCATTTTCTTTTTTGAATTTTACAAATTATATCAGTTCCTGTTTGTGATATTGAAATAAAGATAACACAGATAATTTTGTCAATGTTATTGTTTTATAAAGCTGTTTACTTGACTACGACTATGCAACACTATTATTTTTTGTTTAACGGTTTAATTAACAAATATGATTAAACAACAATAAAAAGAAGTACTAACATGGTAATACTTTTAATTACTTTCAAAATATTAAAATAGTATATATTATAAACTTTTATATATATAGTATACTAATATATTTCCATTTTTCTTAAAATTTCATAAATATTACATATATAAAACGGGGGTGTGGTAATGTAAAGGTAAACCTCAACCGTTATAATAAAAATAGATTATTTGATATTGTATGATTATTATTTTTATTTTATTTCACTATATCGTGTATGTTATGTGATTGTTTAATTATGTTACTATTGTATAGAAGAATTTAATATACAACAATTAAATCGAGTTCTTACAATATTTTGTTGTTTTCAAAAACCTATTTTGGTTACTAAACTCCAAATAATATAGAAAATGTCATACTAAATCAAATTTTTGTCTACAATATTACTCTTTTAATTTAATTTTAAACATACTGAATAACATCAATAATATTAATGGTTATGTATAGTGCTAGATATTGCACTATTGGGCAGTAGATAGGAAGATTTATGTAGCAGAGATGAGAATGTTAAAGTGGATGAGTGGAATAACTAGAAAAGATAAAATAAAAAATTATATAGATATATTATCTATATAGTATACATACATTTTTAAAAAAGTAATAAGTAAAAAAAATTGTAAGAAAGAGGGGAAGAGGAAGACCGAAAAATAGGTAAGGGATATAATAGAGTAATATGTGAGGTGGGTGGATGTAAGTGAAGAGGATGTGGAATATCAAGTTAAGTGAAAATATAGAGTGACCGACCACAAATAGTTGGGAGAGAAAGCAAAGGAGAAAAAGAATGAAAGATCTCCTCAAGTTCATCGACACAGTCATCCAAAGAAGAAATGCTGTCTTTGCGCATCCAGATAATATGCTGTTGGCAATAGCATAGATAAAAAAAACTCAACATATAGTTGGTATACAGAAGAATAATTAAATCCAGAGATCATACAACCAACAAAATGTCTGTTAGAGCATTCTTGCCACCTAAATTGAACTTTGGAGTGTCCAACTAAACAGATTGGTGAAAATATTCCCTTTCTCATCCTCCATTGATGAGATGTGCGACAAATGAATGTATTCAGAGATATCTAAGGACAAAAGAATCCCTAGATTTCGAGTTTTTCAAGTTCCAATGTCACATACAGGCCGTAGAGAGGTACACAAACAAGTGACAAAATTAACAGAAAAGGTCTGTAGGAAAAATGCCAAAGGTTATATCTAAGTGACATTAGATTCAAGAGATTAAAAATATCAACATTTGAACAAAAGTCCCACTTTAATACATAAATATAAAAATAAAAATTCATTTTTTAAACAAAACCTTATCCTTTGCGAAAAGGTGGATGGGAAGGTTAAGGTAAAACTTGAAGGACAGCCACCTCCCGTGGTGAGTTCAGGGTTGTTATGTAACAAGTTAATGCTCTATAACAAGCAAAGAGTTGTTTATAATTTATTACAATTCTAAAATAGTAAATTAAAAAATAAAAATAAATTGAATTTTGGCAAAAATCAAAAAAATTTAGGCCCAAAGCGCGACCTAAAGATCTCAAAACAAATGATTTAACCTTATTTCACAATATTTAAGACACTAAATAAAAATATTTAAAAGTAATAACTAAGAAAACTTATAAAAAAATGTATATTTAAAAAAAATAAAATAAATTTTTCAAATTTTAGTTTTTTTTTTTTATTAAACAGAAGTATACGGTGGTGAAGAAGTTGTTCAAGGACAGTATTTTATTATCTCAAATTTTAGTAAATTTCACTGGCTTTTATAATATATATCATAATATAGGTACATATTTAATATGTATATATATATAAAAAAATTATAATGGACAAAATTTACTAATTTTTCCAATTTTCAAAGCTGATGCGCAACCTAAAGATATATATAAAAAAAAAAATGTTTTCATTATTTTCCAGTAATCAGGAAGCAAAACTGCCACTTCTTTTTGCTATTTTGCTATTATAATTCGATTATCAATATTTTTCGTTTTTGGTCCACTCTAATTTAAAATACCTTAAAAATGGCTGCGCTGACATTCTCTTAAGAGGGTTGCTAAAGAAGTCGTTGACGTGAGTAGAGGTATGACAGAGGATAAGCAAACATAGTGGTGGGCAGAAGTGCTGCAGTTCTATTCTGTAACTCGATATTGTTTTAACAATTAATTTGAGAAGTGCTTCTTATCGAAATTTTTCAAATGTATCGACTTTGTGATTCTGTAAATAACTATCGATAGCTTGCGCTTACAAAAGGTATATTATTTTATATGAAAAGAGCGGCTTCTAACTTTATGTACCTACTTATAATATTAATAATCGACTACCTATTTGTACTTTTTATAAAACATGGTTTTTTCAATGTATCTATTTATTCGTTTAACATAATATATAATATTAGTTAAATGTTTCAATTTTGTTGAGTCTTCTAAGACCTCCAACTTTCAACCCAAAAAGTACAACCCTATTTCCCTTGCTTTCTTCCCTTTACACTTTGTTTTTTGCATACAACAAGTATTTACATTCCTTCTCCTCCTCAAAACTTCTGCTAACTCCCTGCTCCTACATTTCATGTACTACTCTCACTTTGAACCTATTCTGTGTACTTAGAAGCTTTCCCTACACCATTGACATCATGGTTATTAGGTAGAACCGCACATATAACTGATGGAATAGCTACCGCAGCAGCTGGTACTGGTCACCTAGTTCCTTAGGCTATTTTGTTTTTCCTGTGAACATCTAAAAACTTTACTGATCTATAATATTCTTTTTAGACTCCTCATACTTTTTGACAAGTTAAACACCAGCTGTCGACCTGACACAATCCAATAATAGACTTCTATGACAGGCATGAGGAAACCAT
The DNA here is from genome assembly GCA_025469235.1 of Pemphigus obesinymphae. Taxonomy (NCBI): domain Eukaryota; kingdom Metazoa; phylum Arthropoda; class Insecta; order Hemiptera; family Aphididae; genus Pemphigus; species Pemphigus obesinymphae. Next base: position 111,237 of record JAIPRL010000437.1, on the reverse strand, counting down.
GGAGGTATTCTAAGTCCCCTTCACAGGGATTATAAATTATATTAGGTTTATAAAACATAGAACCACAGCCAAAATCTGTTATACACTTTTTTTATTTCATCTAACAAAATTCTTATAAAATAATCTATAGTGATAAAAAATTACATACTATACATTCGGGTAATACATATCTGCGAATCGTTTCTTCCTTATTCTTCTGCCAAAATCCCTATCTTTGCGTTGTATGTAAGGTCCATAATGGTCATCAAGTCTTCTTTCGTTCAATGGATCTTGATCAAGTTCAAAGAAACGTCTCCTTGCCTCAAACTGTCTGGTCTCAAATTGAATCTTATAAATACGTTCCCAGTCATAAACTTCAGGTAAAATACGATGTCTGGGTCTATGAGATGTCAAAACTTTAAATCTTTTTTCTAACCATACCCTATAAAAGATAAAATCACGTTATAATATCTAAGTAAATGAACACAACATTTATTTTAATTAATATATTTAGAATGAGGAGTGAAAATATATTAACTAAATTATATATAATACAATATATTCATGCTTAAATTTACCTTCTTTTAATATCATCTATGTTGGCTACTACTTGTTCCTTTCCTAGATATGGACACATTTCATGATTACGTGCTTTGGGAACATTTACATAACAACTTAAAATATCTTTTAATACATCATCATTCCAACCTGCATATGTTAATATTTATAATTTAAAATAAGTTCATTTTTTAATTATTGTCATTTTTACATACCAACAATACGGCCGTCTATGATTTCATGAAACAGTTCTGTACTTTTTGTTCCCCAACAAATGTTATTTGGAGCAACAGAACTATTTTTTTCATCCTTACTTTTAAAGAAACGCATAGTATTCAATTGATACAAGTAAAATGACCATGATTTACCATTTGTAATAATTGATTGATTAACAAGAGGATATGTGATTTCATTACAAACTGTAAAACCTGAAAAAAAGTAATATAGTGAATATTAGTAATAATATTTCTAGATTTAGAATAATTAATCATTAGAAGTATTAATTTTACTATCTATCCTTTTTCTAACCACAATAAACTTTATTTATATTTATAATTGTATTAGGTAATAATTTCTTATATATAATATCTTATAATATAATACATAAAACAAATAGCTTTTTATATTAAAATAATTAAATAATCAATGATTACTATAATTCTTCTTTGCGTTACTGTTCAAGTAAACATGTTGTTAAATTCCATATCCTCTGTATTACCAACTTTGTATTTTTTAAGAGAATGGTATAGCCTCATTTGCTGTCCGTTAGAAATTTAAAATTTGAATTGTAGTGTTAAATTTAAAGTACGTATTAGTAAATTTAAGGAGTGGAATATTTTTAATTATTTATTACAGAACTTTAAAAATATATATTTTGGGTGTTTCAGGGTTTAATGTTAAAGTATTAGTGAGTGGAATAGACAAATTTTGTACTTATGAAAGCTATATCATTTATTTTTAATTTATCGTAAAAATAAATATATGACAATATTAAGCAACTCTTAAAATTCCATTTTGATGGACATTGGCAGCGAAAAATATTAAAAATTGCCACATATCAAAATAGGGGTTTGAGAGGATGTTAAATCTCAAGGTGACATAAATTAATCATTAAAAAACGTATTTAAGCAATTATTAATTAAAATATTATAAGAAAAATCAAAACTAACAATTTAATTTAAATATTATAAATATCAATATGAGCAGAGGCGCACATGAAGGGGTACAGGGGTGTCAGTCAACACCCTTAAAATATTGGGTGGTGGGTTGGTGGGTGGTAAACTTATATTATTCCAATATTTTGTTTGCAAACTACAAGATAAACTATTATGAATGTTATTTAGGTATCAAAATTGATTACAAGAATGGTTGAGGTATATTTAACTCGCCATGAGTCGCATCATTATTTGTAATACATGGTCGCACAAAGTATTTTTGATCGTTCACATATATCTAAATTTGTTTTTAATATTTTACACACAAATGTTTTTATTACTGATTTACAAATATTATACTTTATTTATTTATTAATCTTTAAATTGTGATTTTAAGGCGGCTCTCTGCGGGCGTGTTTTAAGGGGTTATTGTATAGGCAATTTTTGAACAATGTGAAAATGCCGTGTATGTGTGTGCGTGTGTAAATTAATATTAGTGTGTGTGAGCCCCGCATAAATAGCGATAACAAAAATAATTACCGTGGTCG
>JAIPRL010000437.1:59291-108898 GCA_025469235.1 Pemphigus obesinymphae | reverse complement strand
TAAACTTGTTCACCAATTCAAACATCTTTACATTTTTTAAATCGAACGAATATAAGTACCTTAAAATTTGTCAGTCGCTTAGGTCGTTTTGATGAAAAATTGATGAAGCAGAGAGCCGCCTTAATGAAAAATTCAATATCATTATATGATTTGTCATCGTCTTGACCCCTAATTTTGACATGTTACACAATTCTTCATTACAATTTTCACAATTTTCAGATTATGTAATACTGCAACTAGTTGAAATAAAAGCTTTTGGGGGGTTATCTAATCTTATGATGTTTTTATTTATTTAATTTTTTGATAAATTTTAAATTAAATAAAATAGCTTTCATAAATACTCTTAAAATGTCCATATTTTCAAAATGCAAAATACATTTTTGATTTCACTCACTAAAAGTTTGTCTGTTAAACCCTGAAATACCCTGTATATATAGGTCTTTTTTTAGGGCGTCACTAAACCTATTTATAATTAAAAATACTTTCTTTGTTACTTTCTATGTTTAACAATACTATACAAAAAAAAAAGATTTCAAAATGTTATGAAAAATATTCCTTTCTTTCTAGATGTTTAAACTCTAAATTTAACCTAAATACCAAAATTAAAATTGAAACTAACATAATTTTTCCTATATTACCCATTAGACGGATGGAGGCATCAAATGCAAGTGTAACATTTACTTTTTTTTTTTTGTGACAGACTGTGTCACAATAATCAAAATTAAATACCTATTTGTTTATTTTCCTTGTATTTATTTAGATATAACAAATTCATAGTTCCAAATTTTCTTTTTCTCAATTCTGACTTTTACTGAACTAATTATAGACTATCTTAGACAAAATGCATAAATAATGTGGGTAGTATGCAAAACTATTAAGGTATTAAGCTTACCTATCTATCAATGAATAAATTTAATACAAATAAAATAAGTAAGTTTTATTAAAATAAACTGTTCTTTACCTTGATAAGAAGCTTGACCTATTAACCAAGAAAATGATGCTAATATTGCTTGGGCATGAACAGCTTCTTGATGTTCTACTTGACCAAAATTAGGCGGACGATCTTCTAAGTATTCATTAGTGTGTATGGATAATAAACCAAATTTTTGTTGATCATTTGGCCAAAAACCTGAAATAAATTTATATTAGTTTTGGTAAATATTTATTTATTAGTACAATATACTTACCAGGTATACTAACACCATGCCTTCTTTCATAAGGTAATTTATGATAAATTTGAGGATCATAATCATAATTTGGCACATCAAATTCTTTTAGCACAGTCTTTGGTATATCAGAACTAGAATTCAGGGCAGTAGTTGGCGTCCATTTATCCAGGGGAATAGAGGGCAAGGGTAAATTATGTCGCACTTGAATTGTAGGTCTTCCAAAATAATGTATCCATCTATCAACAGGATTTTTTAAATTCTTTTCAGGTACATTATTTTTCTTTCTCATTTCTTCATCTTCTTTAGTAGCTGCAAAACCATGTACATTCCAGAATCCTTCTACTCGAGGTTCATAGTCAATCTATTTAAAATGTATAATTAATCATTCTAAAGATTTCATTTAGCGATTGGGTAAAAATGTGTTCATACTTGAGCTTCAAATAAATGTGGATAGTCTGCTGCAAGATTGGCTAAAAATATACGATTTACTTGTTCCACAACACTTTTAGTCAATTCATTTGTAGATTCGGATCCATCGACATTTTGATCTGAATCTATTACTTTACCTCTACTTCTACAAATTGTTTAAACATGCCTATTTTTTAAATAATCTATTTTAAATTATTTAAGATATTTCATTACTAACCTATACCTATTGTATTCAAACACAAGAATATCTTCTAATTGTGGTTTTATACGTTTAATAAATTGTTGACAATCATCATCTGAAATTCGATTTGGAAGAGTGTCAACTTCATAAATTTTGGTCTTTGTTATGGTTTGAGCGAATGGTAAGAAATCGTATGGCAGTATTTTGTCTTTTACTACTAATGACTGCCAACCATAATATCTAAACAAGTTAACAAGGTATTTTGGTTCATTTTAAAATGCAACAACCTTAGTAACAATGTATAATAATAAACAATTATTTAAACAAACCTGGGCATGTTGATACCGATAGTTTTTTCTTCGATAGTATTGAGGTTACGAATTTTTTCATGGAGTTCCAATTCTTGACGTAACATTGTTGGTTCAAGTTTAAGATCTACAATAGGTGGATACTCTGCATGACTTTCTTGACGTAAAACGCACGCAGTAGTAATCGTTCGACCGAGCATACCTGACACATTTCGTTTAGAAATTCGAACAGTCCACATGGCTAAAACGACAATTGATCAGGGCGTCATAATAAAAATAATAGAATAAAAAAATACAACTAAAACGAATGTGTTACCTATGTGATATATTTTTTTTATAAATTACTCATGGGTAGTAATAAAAACAAAATTATTTGACTTACCGTAAATCAAAATTAAATAGAATCCAACGGAAATTTATAACGTTTTAAAGTATTTAAACCATAGATTAATACATAGATTAGTATAGGTTTAAACTTTAAACTGATTTGTACATTTATAAGTTATAACATTTCGGCAATTGTTGTATTATTGTTATCATTTATCAGACGATCGAAAACATGCCGGTATCACAGAATATACTACCACAGAATACTACTACCACCTACTACCACAGAATATTCTGTGCTACTACCACCTACTACCTGCTGTATATTTTAAACCGTGGTGTACAGTACAATATCTGTTATCAAAATTTTCAACATCATATTTTCAGATTTGGTATTTTTTTTTAATCAAGATAAAATTTTTGGTTTTCTATTTCTAGTAAATATTAGTTCGGTTCATGTCAAAGTCTTTTTATGTCCATGGTTCGGTTTCAAGCATAGAACATTTCTATATATACGTTTCAAGTATTCTATGGTTTTAATGAAGTTATCAGTAATAGTTTTACAGATTTAATAAAAAGCATCATATAGCACAGTTAAATTCAAAAATTTCAGTTACGTTGAAAACTTCTCAAAGTATTTAGGTACATACAGAATTTCTTTTAACTATTTAAAGTAATTTATTTTTACTTAATTAAAACTATGATATAAAAATCCGAGTCTTCAGACTTTGAGAGTATATTATAATATTTTTATGGGTCATAGTGATGTGTCATTTAAACAATTAACTGCGATAACAAACGTTTTATTTAAAATATTTATTGAAAATGACTTGTTATTCATATTTTATTACCTATTTAAATGAAATAATTGATGATTATATTTATTTTAGCTTACATTATAAACATTAATACAGACTTGTTTTTGTAGATTATATAATTTGTTATTTGGTAAATTAAGTATCTATTTAAGAATAAGCATAAACACACTTATTAATATTACTGACTATACGGTTATATATATATATAATATGTAGTGTATTATTTTTCCATAAATATAATTGGGAATAAATTTTTCAATTCAAATTTAAAATACCTAATTAAAATTATTAGATTTTTTTTATATTAACAAACAATTGTTATCATTACACAGTTATCTACATTAACAAAGAATGAAAATAGGTACCTTCTCCAATTTCAACTTATGCTTAGTAATATTTACTTTTAGACATTTAAATTTTTAACCAAAAATGTTGGTTATTAACAAGGGCTCTTAAATTGATACACTAAAAAACTCATAAATAAGCATATAATAATACACTAAAATCTGGCAAAATATACACTAAAAAGTTCAGAAATATGCATTTATATGCACTAAAAATCTGAAATTATGTACTTACCTAAAACATGTAAAAAAGAATAATTTTTTTTTTTTAAATACCTACATGTAAATATGCATTAAATTTTTTTTTAAATAACTGAAACTTATAACGCCTCTACTGGTTTACATAATTATTGACTGCAATTGAGTCGTCGGTACATGGGATCTATTTATATAGGTATCTATCTTGAAAATATAATATAAGATAGGTATAACAAATTAAATTACAATGACGTAATTTATTTATTTTAATTTTTTTAAATACCTAGTAAAACATAAATATAATATATTTTAAATTTAAAAAGTTTGTTTTCCTTATAAAGTACAGAATATGCACTATAAATCCAAAAAAACTCAAATTTGCATTTATATGCAAAATAATATTTCAAATTCTGATTCCTACACTTTTGAATCGGATTTCTATTTCACTTAGCATTATGTAGTATTTTGCACATTTTGTATGCATCAACTTACGAGCCCTGCTTATTTAATATCTTATAATAATAAGTTAAATTATAAAAATGTAATAATTTATGCAAAATCTAAAATAAATAATTGAAATATGTTAGGTATACCTAAATGTAATATTAATAATTAATGTAATTAATAATTCTATATTGTCAATATTTATAAAAAATTTGATATGTTTATCAATAGTGAAAGGCAATAAGTATTAAATAACATTTTCCAAATAACACAAAAAAACAAAAATTGCATTTATTTATTGAATGCCTATAGTTAATATTGCATTTATGATAATACTTATAATATGTTGGGAATAACTTTTTATGTATAATAGTGAATATCATTTATAATAGAAATAAATATTCATCAAAGTATAAAACAATGTAGTTTGAAAATGTTTACGATAATACTTTATGTTTATCTGGCGTTAAGTACAATTATTTTTGGTAATAAACGACAAAACTGATCTAAACGAAAACTAATATATTGTGATATGTATAGCAAAAAAACATTTTATTGGCATTTATAAAATAATTTAAGTTGTTAATACCTTTTGCCTTTTCACTGTCGATATAATGTTATCTAACATTCATTTTTTAAACAACAAAAATAATAAAGTAGTTTTGCCAATTTTCAATAGTAATTATAACGAGGATAGTAACTAAAACAAAAACATTAATTTTAAATATATCTAATATGGTAAATTTTAAGTTTAGAACCAATAGAGTTATAATTTTAAATGTTTTTTTAAAAAAAACTGATCTGTATAAATTATAAATTTTACATAGTTCAAAATAAAATATACATTTTTATACCTTTTAACTAATCCAAGAAATATAATAACATATTATAAAATAAAATAATAATCTAATTGAAATAAAAATACTATTTAATAGATAAATTCGAATGTAACCTTGCAACAGTAGTTAAGTTACAAATTGGAAATTATCTCAGAATTAATTTATTTGTTGGTGAATAGCATATACAATAGGTATGCATTACATGTTATTAAAAAATTGATAACTAATGGTTTGATCAAAAAAAGTACCTATGTCATTATTAGATAACATAAAATTAAATCCTTATATTTTATACATTTAATATGAATAATAATTTTTATATCATTTTCAGACTCAATTCATAATGACTTTCATTGCTCGGCGATTTTATTCATCAGTTGTTGAGAAAACTGTTGTAATATCTCGATCAACAAATGTGTTTGAAAATCTGGCCTTGGAACATTGGTATTATCGACATTGCAACTTTACTAATAAATATATGTTATTATTGTGGGTGAACAATAATTGTGTTGTTATTGGTCGGCATCAAAATCCTTGGTTGGAAATAAATTTTGACCCAGCCATTGATATGCGGATAGCTAGAAGAAATAGTGGTGGTGGAACAGTATTTCATGATAATGGAAATCTCAACATGACATTTTTCACACATAGGGATACATATAATAGAAAAAAAAATCTAGAACTAATTGTGGAAACCTTAAAAAGTGAATGGAACATTGTGACAGAGATTAATAAACGAGAAGATATTGTAATAGAAAATAAGTACAAAGTTAAGGGTTTATATATTAATTAGTATTTGTAATGAAAATATTATAATTCAACAGCTGTAATCTATTTAGAAATTTAATTTGTATATAGATATCTGGCACTGCTTCCAAATTAGGTAGACCTAATGCATACCATCATTGTACTTTATTAGTGAACTGTAATAGAGAATTGATGTCAAATTTATTGAAAAAATGTGAAGTAAATCACATAATATACAATGATAAATAAAATTTAACTCAAATGTATTAATATTTGAATGTGTTTTAGAAAAATATTGAAACCAATGCTACAGCAAGTGTATCATCAGATGTTTTGAATTTGACACAAATTAATAAAAGAGTGTCTATCAATAGATTAATGACTGCTGTTGGTTTACAATACCTGAAAACAATAGGTGACAAAACTACAATAAATCAAGGTTTTAATTATGTGATACCAAATGAACATACATTCCCTGGTAAGATATTATTATTTTTTTTTTTTTGGCAGTTTTATATATATTTATAGATATATCTATGTAATAGAATATAAACTATTATCGATTAGTTTAAAATATATTTTTGATTTATGTTTTCCTTTTAAACAGGATTGAATGAAATTAAAATAGAGATGGAAAGCTGGGAGTGGCGATATGCGCGGACACCTAAATTTAATATATCAGTTAAGCTAAATGAACAATCTGTTAATTTGTCTGTTATAAGTGGTGTGATTGAAAATGTTACAACAACATGTAATGTAAGTTTTAATAACTTAGTAAATAAAAAATTCAATATGAACATTATAGAGGAGATAAAACAGTGTTTAAAAACAATTTAAGTGTAATTATATACCTAATTTTACACAATTTATTTAGTTATATTAATTTTTTGTAGTCAAATAAATGTGTCAATTTATTTATTGATTATGTATAGTTTTATATTTAAATTTTTTTTTTTTTTTGGCTTCATACTCCTTTACACAACTTTTAAATTCCTAATTAAATCGACTAATAAGATCTTTTTATAGGTTAAATTCACAAAATGTGTTATACCTACTCAATAAGTAGGTAACCAAATTCAATATTATCCTGTTAAAAATATATATATATACCTATTATATGGCATAATATTAAATAATAAGAATTTTTAAAGTACATTTTAAAATTATAATTATTGAATTATGTTTTTTTTTTATATAAACATAAAAACAATTAATATTAAGTATAATTATTGAGAAATCAGTGGTATAATCTAAAATATTAGTTTACAGTTATTAAAATTTAAATATTTAGCTATTTATCTAGTACACAATATTTGCTTGTGAAATTATGATAAATAATTATTAAAAAATAACATAATATTCCCATAGAACATAATTGAGTCTATAGACTATAAATCATCAGGAAGAATAATAGTAGGACAAATGACAATTTATGAAGTATAGTTAAATATTATCATACTATAAGAAATACATTTAATTTAATAGATACAAATATCATAACAAGAATAATTACTATTAATTATATACTTTCCTATGTCTAAGTAATCTTAACACTATTATATTAGGTCGGTAATGTATATATTATAATTATTATACTTCATAAGTAGTAATATAGGCTTATATTCCTATATTACAATAATAAAAGGCTGAAGGCCATAATCTGATGTTGTTGCTTTACAGAGAGCGTGCATAAATAATACATTAAAAGCTTAATAACTAGAATATTTTACAATACATATTTGATCAGTCAATCCAAATAATAATTAAAATAAAATTAACAGTGAAACTCGACTAATAGTCTATTGTTCATTTGAAAATGTGCAAGTTTACCATTACCCTGCAATGAATGACCTTGCATTCCTAATGAAAATATAAAAGTGAGAAACATTAATATTGATTGACCGTATCCAACACCACTGACAACCGACTACCAAATTAGGAACTTTTCTGCTAGGAAAACAAATACTGAATCACAAAAATAATTGTATAATAATTTGAACATAATACGTATTATGATAAAGTTCCAAAATTCGAAGTATACATTTATTAGGTATGTTTTTTTTTATGTTTTGTTTGGTACGGTAGAACGTGTTTATGGATACTAGATAATATAAAAAATGAAAATGGTAAAGAGAATATTTGCTTAGAATTTTAATCATTCATCTAGATTCTAAAATCTAGTTTTTTTTATTTCAAGTTTGTCATTTTATTGTTCTACGTGATACATTTTTAGTTTCCTTGTATTGCACTACATCTTCGGATTCTTTTGAATAATCACACGAAACATCTTTATCCTTTTTTATTAATTTTTCTTTACGTTTTATTAAAACATTCATCATTACTATTGAAATGATCAACATTACGGCACAGAAGCTCATAATAGGTAACCATTTACTTTGGGTTTCATTTTCAGTTTCTGATTCAATTGGCTGATACCCGTGAACTTCTCTTGTAACAATTCTAGCCGGCCTTGCTGCCACGACACTGTGTGGGCAATTTGCTTCACGCACATACCTGGCCCACGTACGTTGCACACTGGAGGTGAGTTCCCTTCCTGGTCTTCTCAGTTTTGCTTCCTTGATAGGCGTACTCTTTGGATCAAAATTGCACACTAGACCTTTTGTTTTCTTGTTGTTTACATTGGAAGCTATAGATTTTGTAGAACCAACTAATACACCAATATTGCCTTTAGTCGTTGCAGCCCAATCCCACATATCCACAACATAACAATCACATTTCCACGGATTACCAACAAGTTTCAATGACAAAAGTTGATAGTTATAGCTGAATTTATCAGGTTTAATTGATGTTATATTATTAAAACTCAAGTCTAATTGTTCAAGACCAGTTAGTGATTCAATAAATTTTAGAGAGCCTTCCTCGTCACTCTTCAATTTATTATCATTTAACAACAATTGACTAATGTTAGGTGTTGTTATAAAGGCATCATCTGGCAAGTAAGTCAAATTACATTTACTCATGTCCAAATTCTTCAAGCCAGATAATTGAGGTGGTAATATTGGCCCTTCTTCGGAAACTTGAAGAGGATTACCTGAAAGTCTTAATTCTTCCAAGTCTGGATATGTGAAGTTATCATAGAACACCGTGTCATTTAGACGACTAAGTCCACAATTATTTAACTCTAATACTTCTAAACGTGTTAGGTTTTGGAATAATCCTGATTCGAGACTTTTTAGTTTATTTCCAGACAAAATTAGCGTTTTTAAAGCAGACATCTTCAAGAATGTCGTTCTGGATATTCTTTGTAAATTACTATAACCCATATCTAAATGTTCCAATGATTCTAATGGAGATAAAAGTGCCGTAAAAGCATTGTTCAAGGGATTTCTTGAAATATCCAACTCTTGTAAACTAGTAAATTTATGGAAAGTATTTGCCGGCAGTCGTGTTAATCCACAGTCTCTTAATGATAGTTTCACTAGTTTTAATAAAGGCGAAAGAGCTACAGCCAAGTCTGCAGCAGATAAATGATTGCCTGATAATATTAGAGTACGTAATTTTGTAGCATTAGCGAACGCATCTTCGGATAAAGGTCCTTTTAAATGACAGTAGCTGAGATCCAGAAAATCCAAGTGGACTAAATTGTGACCTAAAGTAGTAGCCACATCAAGATCGGATAATTCATTTTCAGCTAATACCAAACTTCGTAGCCAAGTATTATTAAAAAATACATTTTCTGGTAAATTTGATACACCAGATTGTCGTAATTCCAGATGTTCCAATCTGCCTAAATTACCCAATATTAAAGTCCAGTCCACATGACTTTTGAGACTATTTCTAGCCAACTCTAATATTGTAAGATGTCCAAGACTACTAAACGCTACGCTAGATATGTGTGTAAGATTACAGTTATTAAGAATTAAATGCTTTAAACTAGTAAGAGGATCAAATATGCCCGGTTCGATAATATGAAGAGGATTTCCGGAAAGGTCGAGTTTGTCTAGGCCACTGATATTGGCGAAAAATTGAGGTGATAACTTTGTTAGATGATTGTTTCCCAGGTAAAGATACAGCAACGATTTGGAGTACAAAAATGGACCTTCGACTTGTTCTAACGGATTTCCCTGCAATTCTAAGGTAATTAATCCAGCGCTATCCCTGAAAAAAATATAACATACACCTAATTAGTTGGTTTTATTAAATACCTACCTACTGATAAATACATGAGAAATATAAAATGTACGACGTTACAATATTAATAGGTACCTACATGTGGTTTAAACTCCTTTGTATTTTTATTTAAAATTTTATAATAATTATTATATAGAATATACAACATTATGTAGCTATAGGTTTATATTATTAATAATTATAATATTCTATTCTACAATATTAAATCCAAAATATATTAAAAGAAATATAGGTACTAGCCCTACATTTATTTTATAGTTTTAATATGTGACCACGTGAGTTTCATTTTATTAAAATATATTATTTTGAGTTCATAATTCCTTATTATATTATTATTAATTAAAAAAATAAAATAAAACAATACGCTTAACTTATTGTTTAAAATAATCTAAAATATTTCATTATTAAGACCAAGACAATTTTTCAATACCTATATTATATTATAATAAAATAAGATATTTGGAGGAAAATAATTTTAAATTTTAAATAATCATTATTTGTACTGTTGTCGTTTAAAATATATTTTATGATACGTTATCTAACAATAGAATCGACCTTGGACAGGCCAAAGTGGAAACTGTGACTCAATTTATTTAATTTAAATACTACGATTCAAGTTAAAAGCTGTAATAAAACCTTGTATGGGTTAAAACCCTCTGCAGAGACAGACATGTTAACATTCATTTTATTATCGAAATAAACTTACACAAATGCTTCAGGATCGACATAGTTGATTAAGTTAGACGACAAGTCTATATCCAGTAGATAATGAAGTCCGGCAAATGTTGTTTTCTGGATTTTTGTTAGTATATTCTCGGACAATTGTAACGTCCGGAGTTTGATATCGGCCGGGAACGGTTCTATTTCTTTTAGTTGATTTCCGTTCATATTAAGTATGTAGACATTGCTGTCGAGTCCTTCATAAGGCATTGATGTCAAATTACTTTCCGAACAGTCTGTCACCCAATTAATTCTGAAGAAATGACAATCGCAATCTTCTGGACAGTCAAGCTGTTCGGATAGAATGGCATCGGTATTACACACGTAAGCCAATAGTGTTGCAAACACTATAATGGATATACGTGCCGCCATATCGCGACTAATATTTCTCAATTCTAATTCTGAAAAAATCAATAAAAAAAAATAACAATTAATGTTATTTTAGTATTCATATAAAGTTTAATCTGAAATGTTCAACTAAAAATAACTAATAGGTACATAATTTGTATCAAATTATATTTCCTCTTAAGTGACTCAAATCATCATTTATATGCCGTACATACTACTTTAAATTAATTAGGTTTATCAATTATGTTATGTAATAAATATATAAGGAAAATATCAAAATGTAATAAAAAAAATCTGTTTGATATTTTCGATTCGTTGATCGTTTTCGTTCTGTGTCAAGGCATTTACCAAGGACTTGGCTCAAGTCTTAAAACTAGTAAAAAATTCATCATTCGTATTACGCTCTCAAAATATTCACAGAACATCATTCCACTAACAATTGAATGCACTAGGCACGCCCCTGTCATATGGACGACGAAATGATTATTGATTTAATCAGGCCTGGCACGCCCCGTGCGAACAGTAAAGTTGTCCACTACATTCAATTTAATATGAAATTTATTGTTAAAAATTAATACAATGGTTAAAACTACTAGGTATAAGTGTCTCCACTTCCCACTATAACATATAGGTATACAATCATGTGTTCGTCGAAATCACGGAGACGCGGAGACACATTTTCATTTTTATATAACAACAGGATATTTATGTTTTTGTAATTAATATAACAAAAGTAGGGAATAACTTTTCATATAATGTTCCTTGTTTACAAATTAATTTAATCTAAGAAAATGCTATCCTTTTGAAAAAAAAATTATATATGCATAAACAACTGTGTTAAATAACTAAAATGCTATACAATCACAAACAAACAAATGATTATTAACATTTTAATTAATTGTTATTCAGCCACTAAAATTGTGTAGTACGAAATTAGAAACTGTGTAATGAAATTAGGCAATTCCACATTTTTACATATTATAATGTTGATGACAAAAATAAAAAAAGGCATTCAAAGAAAAAATAGATTAAATGTGTAGTACGAAAATCAAAATATTTTAGGGACTGTTGTTATTTATTAAAATATAAAATATTGGACAGCGGAGTGTACTGTAATAGACCAGATCAAAGAATATCTACTGATAATGTTGAACGATATAACACAGGTATGATGGTTTGTTAATGTTTATCATTGTCTTTTACATTTTTTTATGAAACAATTATTAATTAAACAATACCAACTTCTATGGGAACACAAGAATCTATGAAAATTGTTGCTTTAACGCCCTTGACGTGTATACTTCCCTTTCCATCTTGCTTTTCTAATTGATTAATTGACGATGTGTGTATAACGGTAAATTGCATGAATTACGAGAGAAATTAAAATAAATCTATGATCGAATACACATAAACCAAAAAACAATAATTGCTACTGAAGTGAAAGCTATAAACTATAAAGTCCCTGTCATTGAAAACGTTACACTGTCTCGCTTCATGTTAAAATGAATTATTATCAGTACCTATTTTATTTCTTAATTTCTGGTAAAATTATTAGGTATATTCAATATCGCACAATCGAAAATGTCGAACAAATTTTAAACGAATTCTAATATGAAAAAAAATAAAAGAAACAAATAATTATTCCACGATTTCACCAAATTTTAGACGTTTATATAATTTTGAAGAGGTTTAATTCCTTTATATTTCCCAAATCTATAGATTTGTTTTAAAATACAACTCATAAAAATTCACTCTTATGAATTTATGAATATTATATTAGATATAATTATACCTACCTACTGATTTCAGTTCTCAAAATTGCTCGCACTTAAGTAATGTGACATTTAACTTAAATATAATTACATATAATGTTGGTAACATATTATTTTTGAACTATATTATGTTAGGTATTACGGTACCTCCCTAACTATTAACTATAATAATAATGTATAATGATCAATTTAGTTAACAGAAAATAAATAGTTTAAGTAGTCGACAATAATTAAGTAAAACCCACATAGGGTTTATAGTTTATATTATGTTAAAAACAATTTTTATCATGATATTTTATACGTCTTTAGGAATATTACCTAAACGTTATAATTATTCGATATTGTCTTTAATAATACGCTGCAATTTGAAAGAAAAACGAATTGTATATATGTATACAGTAAACTATTTATAATTACTACAGGTACTGAGATTATAAATTATGTAGGTATCATATGCTATTAAGTGGATTTCGGTAAAGAATTTTTTATGAATAACCAGCTAAGAACTGAGTTTCGTGTAAAATATTATACGGACGAAAAATGTTTGTCGATACATATAGTTTCAAACACGCATTGCACTTCGTGTCTATATATAGTTAGTAGTTACGTTGATGATTTTCAAAGCTTGCTCGTATATAATTACGTACCTATTTATGTGTCTATATATTATTGTGTAATGTTTTGTATTAAATTTGAAATTCTAAAAATGATATTCCGCTCATAATGACGCGAGTAACTATATAAATAATCCGTTTAACATATTTTTTAAAATTTATTTATTTTTATTGAATTCACGATTTAGTTCGAAGAGTTATAAAACTTATGGTAACTATAGTAATATCCGTAGAATTTTTTGTTACGCGCATATTACTCAAATATGTAATTTTTGTTCGTATAGGTAAATATTTTTATGAATCGATTTCGTATATATATATATATATATATACCTAGGTAATATGCTAATATAATTAGACGGCGTGTCATTGAATTATGGTTATCATTTATCAACAATAATACGATATTTCAATACGAATTTTAAATTTAGTGCACTTCTCCGAGTTTTTAATTCGTACAGTAAATCACATAGAAGTAGGTATTATAATACCGTCTAAAACATAGAAATGAAATCATCGAAAAACAATGACATGGACTCCGTTTCCGATGTATTACATACATACGCGTTGGTAGCGATAATATCATTTCAAATGTATCGTTCTATATTAAATAGATAATATTATAAAATATAAAACGTGCGCGTTTTGTCGTCGTTGCCGGAATTCGAAAACGCATCCTATAAGTTCACGTACCTACTTTACGGGTCACGACTCGTGAATATGTAAATTATAATTTTTTTTTTTTTTTTTTTTTTTAAACTTGTTATTGTAGTCTGATCTCGTGGACCTTGGCGAAATTAAATTACATCCGTTCGAAATAATAATAATAATAATAATAATAAAAAACTCGCGCGACAAGTACACGCACACATAAACGTGTGTATACACGCACATAATATATACATGCATACTGTAAACATTTTTTTTTTTTTTTTATAGGTATATTTTGTTTTTGCGTTATCGCAGTCGGCGGCGTCGGTGGACGATTTTCCCGGTGGCGCGCACGTACAAACCGGACGTGCAATTTTCCCGCGGAAGAAAATCCCACCGAGGACAGGTACGACGACGAAGGTGAATTACGTCATCGATGATGGCGGTGCGGTAGGTAGGTAAGTTATATATATATATATATATAAGTACATATTATTATAAAATATATAAATTTCAAAAACCTGCAGCGTGTAAGGAAAGAAAAAAAAAATTTTTTTTGATTTCACGTGGATCGCCGTGGCACGTATGTCCAATTGTTTTTTTTTTTTTTTCTCTTTTTTTTTATGGCTAATTAATTCGGACGAGGTCACCCACCACTAGGTATATTATATTATGCGTATATTATATACCTATAAAACGTATTCGTACGCGCGACGTGCAATCGGTGAAACACAAATAAAATATTTTAACGTTTGTCGCAATATTCGTCGAAAAGTCGTAGAAGACCTGCAAATCGCAATCGAAACCGTTCGATTACAATATATATATATATATATGTGTGTGTGTATAGCTGGTTATGGCCGTATAATAATATGTATTATTCGATTTTCTTCCGTTCGTTCTCGCCGCAGCGTGTTTGACCTTTCCCGGTGGGTGTGCTACACTGCTACACGCCGTCATCGTACACCATAATAAATATTATAATCTAAAAATTCTTAACGATACACCACAGTGGGTAATACATATATACATATCAGCGTGCGAACATTAATTTGTCATTACTGTTTTCATGCAATTTTCGTCCATACCTATACTCGTTTTTATGACAATTAATGATGATTGCGATACGCGCGCATGCCCGAGAAAAATCTTCTCAATATAACATATTATATTAGAGAGACGCAGGACGTATACCGCAGTAAATTAGCGGTAGATTATTATTTATTTATGATAATATATATATATTAGTGATAAGAACATCGACGACAAATATATTATTATGTATTAAAAACGTTAATCCATCATAACTAAACGAGAAAAACTGTACGTAGGTATAGGTATTGCAAAGAGGAGTGATTAGTGGGTACGTGGAAATGTCAACGGCCTTTCAAACGTATATCGATTATTATTAATATTTTTTTTTTTTGTTTTTACGGTGGCCGTTTGCACGTTTTTCTTTTTCAATGCGTAGGTGTAGAGGGAGATTATTCCACCCCCTCAGCACACCCGGGCCATCCGTTCCGTATTTAAAGTTAATATAACACCTAAAATTACAATTTGATAAACGCAAGTATCCCGTGTAGGTGCACATTGTATAATACGGTGTGTGTGCTGTTAATATTATCTAAACAATATAATATAGACTTACCCCAGTCCAATACGGTTTATTGACTCTGTGTTGAAAATATGGGATCGTGGTGGACCGGTTCGAAAAAAAACAACAACAACAACAACAACAACATAAAACAAACACTGGCGCGACGTATAAATTTATGAACGGCTTTTGGGGTTATCCTTTTGGTTTAAGCGATAGTTCGCAAATGAAACGTTCGCACCCGCGTTGGTGCCGTTTTCTAGTTCTATTACGGTGGCCGTGGTGCTCTCGCCGCTGTAACGACGACTGCGCTTCACCGGACAGGGACACACGACAACTGGTGGCTGGATAATGATTTGTGCCTTGAGCGGAACAAGTTAAACCAACGGTGTCCAGCGGTGGGGGGTAAAGTAACGACGACGACGATGTACGCGCGTGCCCGACACCGTCCCCTCCCCTACTTTACAAGGTGGGGCGGCACGGACGGGGGTTTTTTTTTTTTTGCAATATCGCGCCGCCGCCGACGTTGGACCGTGATTCATGCACCAACTCACGTACGCCTCGCTCAAAACGTTTCTTATTTTTCTCGATTTAAATAAATCTAAATGTCTCGCCGGTCGTTCAAAAATGACGCTTGCCATGGATCCACAAAGAACGATCTTATAAAAGGACAACACGCGCATATTTGTGTTATTTTATCGTAAACAACTGTTTTGCAATAAAAAAAAATCGTTCTTGAGCTATAGTAGTAATTATAAAAAGCCAAATTTCGATATAATATTTTAGAAAAAATTATCTGTGTTCTTCTGCCGTCGTAAACATAAAATCTTAAAAATGTTAGGTAATTTTGTAAACAAATTTTTTTTTGTTTATTGGACATTTTTACAAATGGCATAACATCAGTTATACATGTGACATCGGGAAAAAGACGACTGTACAACACAGATAATTTTGCCTACAATATTCCGTCAAAATTTGATTTTTTAATTACATCCACAGCCCTAGAACAATTTTTTCTCGCAAAACAGTTGTTAACAAATATGATTAAAAAAAGCGATTAAACAACAATAAAAAATGGTACTGTCACAGAACTTTTTTTTTAATTACCTACTTATAAAATGTACTTAAATATTTTTAAATCATAAGATTTTTATTAAAATTAAAATTTCATAAAGATTGCCTATACAGAACCCCTTAAAATCGCACGTGTGGCGTCTTCTCAATAACAGAATGGGATACGGAAGGACGCATACAATTATAGCAAAAATAATGTATTGGAATATATAAATATTTGATTGGAAATAATTATCTGGAATTAATTTTATTTTGAATATTAATTAACAAAAAATAATTCTATCAAAAATAGTATCATGGAATATTATTTGGAAAATATTTTACAGGAATCTGGAATATAACATTCTGAAACTCTAAAATATCATAATGCTAATAATCCGCGTTCCATTTAATTATCTATTCCAATTGTTTATTTTAGAGAAATATTTTCCAGATTATTATTTATTATCGTTGAAATTATTTTTCAGATATTTAGTGATCCAGGATTTTATTTTCAATACATTTTAAATTCTACAATTTTATTTTCCAAATTCTTAGACACTATCCCTTTTAGTCTTTAGGTACCAAAATTATATGTACTCTTCCGATTACCACTATTATTTAATCCCTTCCTATCACATCCCCTTTTTAGTAGGTGTTTATAACATTGATGCTGTTCGTAATAAGAACATCGTTCCAATGAAATATATTTTGAATTAAAGTCCGGTTAGAGATACGTCCGTCAACTTCTCCCGAAAATCCCTCCCAAGGAATTTTTCTGACTCTCCCCTCCTAGCTAACTATATAGATTCAAACTTGGTATACTTCCTTGTGCTTATAAAGAAGCATGTGTACTGTGTACCGTGAAATTATTCACAAGCACCACTAGAGATTATTGATAGTAAAGATATCAAGGCTTTCGGGCGCAACGAAAACGGTTCAGGGAAATTTATTAAAATTAATTTCAGATTATTATAGTTCCACAATATTATTTTCGGGAAAAATATTTTTTCAGATTATTAGCGTTCCATGATTTTATTTTCAATGTATTTAGGTTTTTAGATTAATATCATTCCATAATTTTATTTTCAAATATTTTAGCATTTTAGTAATTTATGGTTTATTTTCAACCATTTATATCTAGATAACATTTTTATGATTTTAATTATATATATCAATCTTATCTATAAGTTTTCAATTTAGTGTCATCTGTGGTCTGTATATATGTCTCCTCAGTATATCGTTTTTATTTTTGTGGAGCTTCAGCTTTAAATCAATTGTTTTGCGGGGTCCAAGTTCTCTCCGACCTAGAATTTATAATATTTTATATTATCTAATATAATATTATGTAAATATATAATAGGTATACTCATATAATTATTGAATATGTTATAGTCGAAACTGATGTCATGACTTAATAGTAGATATGTGAGTTAGGATTTCAAAACGAAAAATTACATGTTTTGGAAACCATAGATACCTAATGGGTATATTGAGCTTACAATATTCTGAAGCCGGTTGTGAATTAATAAACCGATACTGAAGTTTCATTTTGATATCAATAATTTTAATCATTAACCACCCAAGTACCCACCCACTTTCAATAAGTGGAGGCGTGGGGCTGTTGCCCCACCTTTAAATAAGGATCGGTGCCACTGTATGGGTAGGTACTTATTAATTTTTATTTCACTTCAGAATTATCAAGATTTTAAAAAATGTTTAGTTATATTATAGTAATTATTGGTCTTTGTTGAATATTTCAACGTTTTTAAAATCTGTAAATAGTGTTAACAGTTGTTTTGTAACTGTACGAGTAGTATATGTAATATAGCTTTTTCTTTTTTTTTTTAAGTAATGAATAATGATTGTATTTTATAATAATCTACACACATTATGCATTTTGTCAGTATATTAAAAATAATTTACACATTATTAATGTATTATTTATATATTATTAAATTATTAATATACACTGGATAGATTGCGATACCACCTATATATTTATATATTGTTATACCTAACCTATAAGTATTGAGACCTGTATTTTATAAAAAATACTTTAAATTATGTTCCATAAAATAAATAGTATTATACATTTATCAAAGAGAAACGACATTACCTATATCACTTATATAATATGAAATTGACAATGAATAATTAAAATTAATAAATTATTATATAATATTAACAAATAACCTTAGATATTCTTTCAATGTAATACATAGATAACTAATAATATTGAAATGTTAAAATTTGTTTAATCTTATAATTTAATAACTATTTAATAAAGTTTAAAATAGAAGTATTAATATTTTATTTTATCTATTTATAACTACCTACCTACTCGCATATAAACGTCCTTAAGAGCATGAACATTGCGTTGAATAATATATGTATGCAATAATTAGAACAAAACAATAGTAATCATTTAATTTAAAATGTCATTATTAATTAAATTTAAATTTAAAAACTATAGAAGAATGTAAATTGACTCGAGAAAGAGTATTATATTTTTTTGTGTAATAAATTTAAATTCATTTTTATTTTTAATAACTTATTTTAAATTTCAATATTACTTATATTAGTGAATACTAACTATTGTTATATTACTATAGTTATTTGTTATAACTTAAATCATTTGCTATTATTGTTATACAATATTATTTTGTAAAATGATACTGTAGTGAACAAATACATTTTGTAGGCTTCATTATTATTCTATAGTATACATTATACGAAATAAGACGAGTTTTAAAATAAAATATTTTAGTTATGTCTATACGTTTTATAAATTATAAAATACTTGTATAAGTCATAATTATTTGAAACGTGGGAATGGTACTAAACGGGGACATTTTTTTAAAAAATTAATCTTATTATATATATTATTATATTTTACTGTTAAAAAATAGAAAATACTGTAGTAGCTCATGGATAAAAACAGTTTCGTGTTATTATATTAATTATTAACGATAATTTTTTTTTAATATGTTGAAGCAAAAAATTAGATAATAATACAATAATATATTTGTAACGAGTTTTTAAAATTATTATAAAATGTTTACGTAGGTACTAAGTAGTATGTAGACTAAGGTGTTATTTGACCTTGATTAATTTTATCATTCTAATCAGTGGTATCGTTTGAGTAAATAAGGATTCATATTTCATACTACGTACAATTTTAGACCTGTATAGTATAAACTATAAAAATTCAATTTGAGCTAGAACCATTCAAATCATTCAATGTTATTAGGTACCTATATTATATGTATTTAATATAAGTAAGTTATAAAGCTATAATTTTTTTATGACTAGGTACTTATACATTTTATATTTTAATTAATATACATTTTAGTTGATTCTAAAGTTACAATATTACTTAAAAAAATAATTTAAACTAAATCCCAGTATATATGATGCAATAATAGAAACATTGTTATGACTTATAAATTTCGATATTGTCTACTTAAAATATTAATTCAATATATTTTCATTTCGGCACAATTAGGTTGGTATATGTACAAAATATACTGTGTTTGAAATAAATAACTAAATAATATATTTCAAATTTTATATTCCAATGTATATGTTTGTGTTATAAGAGAACGTCAAACGTAATTTTCTGTCGTATAAAAATAAGTTTAGTTAACAATATTATCGAAAAAACATTTTGGCATAAAAAAAAAACTTTTACTGTGATCTTTTAAAAACTATTTTTAGAATTGGTTTTGAATTTGTGTGTATTATGAGAAAATCAATTTAAAACATATAATAACAATAACCTATATTATAATTATTTATACGCCAGATATACATTCGTATATTTAAGTAATAAAAAAAATCTCTTTAAAGTATCACAATAAAGGCTTTTCTTTTTAAAATATTTAAATACCTTTCTACTGAGTGAATATTATGAATAGAGCTACAAATGTAGATCCATATATTTTTAAAAATCATTATAATTTTCATTTTTCTAAAAATTGTTTATAAAAACATACTATACAGTCTGTAGCATGACGTCCAACTCTGATAGTAGGTAGGTATAACTAAATTAACATTGTTCGAGAAGATTTCGGTACATCAATGATTGGTATTTGATATACATCTGTTATCTATATGCCTGTACCTGAATCAGACCTCGGTACATAACGACATGTCGGCGGTATGTATCGATACGAATCAATATTTTCGAGATACATGGAACTAAAAAAAAAAATCTATGCGTACTGATAAAGACGGCTTGAAACGAATTAATTTACCAAATATATTCAAGACTGGTAGCCAAGTTGGCGTAATTAATAAACAAATTCGGAAAGCCCACTCTGCAAGTGTGCTAAATTCCCGGTTTCTAAACGTATATTATTAACAATAAACTAAAAATATTATGAAACAAAACGAATAATATCTATTTCTCTAGTAACCAAATCAACAATTGTAATTATATGTACTAGTAACTATACGAACAGACAAACGGATCGACATAGTGGGAATATAAGGTGTCTAAACTTATGTTTAGAAATCAGCTAAAACCGAAATGATTGAATCATAACATATTTTCTGCTTCAAATGTTTTAAATCAACTTTCAAATGCTTTTCCAATTTCCGAAAACTCTTAAAATTATAAATGTATTTATGATTTTGCTATTTCTACTGATTGAAATAAATGCGTTTTTTTCCACACTTAAAATAATTAAAAACTCATCTTCAACTATCGATGGGAAATGATCAGCTGAGTGATTTTTTACAATTGCTGTTGAATGTTAAATACTAAAATTAGTTTAAATGACTAGTTTAAAAACACCAATATATAAGAATAGACGGTACTTATATATTAATATATTATACCATACTAAATTTTAATCACGGTTTTAATAATTTCATTATAATGTTTTTATATTTAAATTTAAATAATTTATAATAGCTAGTTACGAATGACTAATAGGTATTCGAGATTATACTGTATCGCATTTTCAACAGTTTAATATATAATATATATTAATATAATACATTAAATTTCACAGTCCTTGTATAAATTATAATGTATATTATGTAGTTGATCTTGAAATTCATAAAATTAATAGATGTACTCGTATTATGTAAAATACAGTTTAATACTTATAGTCATTGTATAACGTTATTGATCTTGGAAGTCGAAATACGAGTGAATAAATAAATTATAATGTATGGTTAATTAAAAATGTATGATTGTAATAATTAAATCATTTTAGTTAATGCGCGTTTACTTATATATACAATAGTTTTGTATTTTAAAATTAACGCAATGATATTTACTTTTGTTTTTATTTATTAATTTAATATAATTAAGTAGGTATTCTTTGTTTCTAAATAGTTATTATTTTTTTAATAACATTATATAACGTTATTAAATTAGTACTGTTTAAAACAAATTTTTACTCAAATATTATGAATATTATTTTCAAGTTATTTTCTATAATCTATCGTAAAAGTGTTTACTCTTATCCTTATATGGAATAAAAAAACAATGATATTTTTCAAATATATACTAGTATAGGTATGTGTGATAATTTGTTAATCTGATTTATGATTATGCGTTTATAGTTTTATAATTTATTAAACTTGACCTTTTTATTATGATACATTTAGACACGATTTTATATAATATTATAGTATATTTTAAATACTCTTTTGAACTATCGTTTAGTAGTTAAATTATAAATTTATTTTAAAAATTGCATAGTGTATACACAATAAAAATATAATAATTAGAAATTAATTTAAAGAAATACTGAAATATTGATTAAAACACGTGTGTGGTATAATACGTTATAATTATTTAATCAATTAAAATAACTAATTTAATAATAATAATATATGTATTATATGTAAATAGGTATTTGTATGATAGATCTTTAATATATAATATCATATATTGATATTAAAAAATCATGTCATCAAAAAACTAAACTATAATTAATAAGTACCTATATAAGGTAGGTACACTTATCCTTGTTCCTAATATTTACAATAACTAAATAACCTGATACCCAAGGTAATTTTTAACAGTTATTTATTTTGACGTTATGAGCGTCTATAATTTATATATTTATTCTGTAATTACATTATGGTTAATTGTTATGTTTCTTTGATTCAAAGTTAAATTTGAATTTTATATAATTATGATTAATATAATTAAATTAAAAATGGTAATCGGACTTTTAGAAACGTTGTAGGATTATATCCGACTCTTTTCATGAAAAAAGTATTCAAATGAATAATTCAGTAAATTAATTTTACAAAATACCTTTGCATGAGGGAATTTATAACGGTTTTGCTATTTTTGTGAAGTCTTGTGAAGCCATGCATTTTATCTTTGAACAAAATATAGAGCATATTTATTATATACCTAGTTAGTAGTCATTAATTATAGTGGCTATAATGAGTGGATTAATCCACTTAAAGGCATTTTAAGATATTAGTGACAACGTTAGCGGCTTAGCAGTCTTTTGTATGTAGCATTTAAGTATAGAGCCTTATTTAGCTTATTTACTTGTATCAGATAGATATAATGAATATTCTATTGTGCGTCGTACCTATATTTTATTTAGTTAAGTTTATTTGGTTCATTAAATTCGTATAGATAGGTATATAAATGATTATTTATTATATATATATATATTATATTTTAAGTTATAAAACTTCAATGGTATCGGAGAAAAATAAGTGAATTTAAAAATGTTTCTCATACAATTTTCCTCTCACAAATTACTAGGACATCTGAATTTATAGGTTAATTAAGGTTACTGAATTTATAAATATACAATTTACAGACAGGGTAAACTATAAAGTATTCACTCGTCTCATTCATTAGCCACCGCTCCTCAATATATAAACATATATTGGGGGAATATTACCCCTAATATTGTCTAAAAAAATAGCTAAACAATGTACCAGATAAAAATTAATCAACTATGTTTAGTACTTATTATTAAATTAGTTGTTGATACATTAATTGTATATAATATATAATATGTATATTGGATTTATCTAAATAAATTATAATTTTTTAAATGAGTTTTACAAAATATATAGGTAGTTGAAATTTAAAGTATTTTAAATTCCGTATAAAAATCTTTTTTTTTTTCACTGTTTTTATATGTTTTAATTGATTATAATATTATATAGATCACTAGATCAGTCATTATGAAGAAAAAAATTTAAAAAAAAAAATGAAATATTTTTATGTAAACAAACATAATAAGATGTAATAGGTATCCTATGATAAACGCGACTACCTATATACTATCATTATATATCATGTTAGTTATATATTATAGTATCACAATTATTCACAGGTCATATAAAATCACTATTTTACAAATTAAAATATGTAGATAATATTATATAAACGTGAAGTATAATATAACTTATCATGTATGAAAAGAACATGGACATTTCATATTTAGAAAATTATTCCTCTATGTATATATAGTAGATATTTCCCCTCTTTTATAGGACAGCGCCCCTCTAGATATTAATAAAGCAAATTATCACAAACATATTATATTAAATATTTAAACATTTACATTTTTAAGAGGAATGAAAATAATCTAACTACTATCCAATTATTTAACCAAATATTTTTTTCTAGAAAAACCATCATTGATTCAACAGTGGTGGTACTAAAAAGCGTATGTAATATGTATATTAATAATAATTTATTAATGTTGAGTTTTTAATTGTATTGATTATTACCATTTCACAATATATAATATATATTATATCTAAGTTAATGTAAATTAGATAGGTATATAATTTATTTTCAATAGTTTATAAAATATGTGTAAAATGTCCTAATTTATTTCCTATATCAGTCATTACACACATTATGATTTTATAGTTTAGGTATACTTGTACCAATCTTTCTACCTATATTTATAAGTAGGTTTATTTTATTTTCATAGAGAAAAAGTCTGACATGTATTCCAATCTATAGACGAAAATTTGTAGGGAGATACAAAGTACGAGATTCATTAGTGACTAAGTAGGTACCTATTAATACTAGAATGATTCGTTAACAATTGATTAATATCGATACTATTCCTCTTTCATATTTTAAGTGAGGCCAACACGATTTAAGATATAGAGGTTGCATATTGGCATATGATATTATAACTAAATAGGTAATAGGTATGATCAAGGCCTTATTTGGACATTTTACGACACGGGGCAACATATTTTAGCCGCCTTTCCGTAATTCTCCTTCCTCAAAAAAGTATTCTGTTAATGTAAGATTTGTCTATTTTGTTATAAACAATCTTACAATCCACAACCCTTCAGTTGTTCAGTGAACGTTATTGACCAAATCAACAGGAATTTAAACGATAAGCAACAAACCGTATCTGTGTTCTTGGACATTGCAAAAGCTTTTGATCGGGTATGGCAAAAGGATCTTCTATTTAAGCTATCTCAATTGAACATTCCTATGGCAATTATCAAACTCATTGAATCATTCCTAGCCCAACGCTCTTTCACAGTAAAAATAGAAGACAAATTCTCATCAGTCCACCCAATCAAAGTAAGAGTACCTCAAGGAACATGTTTGTCCTTAATGCTGTTCGTACTATTCATCAATGACATTTCAGTGATAGAGAAGGCTTAGGTAACACTATTTTCCGACGACACCCTTTTTCTATCACATAATCAGAATGCAAAAAGAGCGACTCTGCAGCTTCAAAGACAAATCAACATAGCATCGGAATGGTTTAAGAAATGGCGCATCAAAATAAACGATGAGAAAAAAGTGGCTGTCCTATTTAGCTGGAAAAAACACGGTAACATTAATCCAGTCAACATTAACGGTAAAAACATTAAATGGTCAACAGAAGCCAAGTACCTCGAAGTGACTATAAGTCGTTGTTTAAAGTTCAACTCCTATATTAATGCATCAATTCAGGCACAGTTAAGATCAATGTTCTACCAAAACGAAAAGTCCCAGTATTCGCACATACGCGAATTGAGTCGAATAAACTCACCAATCTCGTAAGTAAATAGCAAAGTTATACGAAGACCTATAGAATGGATTCATCAATGAAATAAAATCAATTCAAAATATCCAACACTAGTAAAGGAACCAGCCAGGCCAAAGGCCATCCATACACGTAAACTCAAACACAAACGCAAATTTCCATTATGTGAGCTTCCAATTTTGTCTGAGTCACCTCTAAGTGGTTTTCACCACTATAACAACTCTTTTTAAAATATTTTTCTAATAATGAATCGTTAATTTGGCCTTATTATCCACTGTCAATCTTTATTTGTTAATGTTCTTCCATTTTTTAGAGTCAATGTATTTGATTTGTGAGCTAGTGATTGCTAATGTGATGCAATTCTATTTCGAGCTCTTTTACCAATCTGAAAATCCAGAAATAGCGAAATCCGAATTGGCTCCAAATAATTTACAAGAGATACAATATCAAAATAGAGCCTGTACTTTGGGAGTATAATAAGTAGTCTCTTTGATTTTTTTCACCATTGATAAGAACTGTGAAAAACAAATTAGTTGTACAGTACCTTAAATATATGTTTCCCCTCGAATAACATTATTACAAATTCTTTTTGAATTTGAAAAATCTAGTTCTGCAATACTTTGTGATATTCCACATGATGATATTGTGTCTCTTGTATTATAATTTACTAACCATAGTGCAGGATAATTACTATGAATTAAAAATGTAAAACTACGTTATTTAATTTAATTTAATTCATTTTTTTTTTTATTTAATTCAAAATATTTACTACTCAATCACTACTAAGACATTGATAGTATTTTGTAGTATAAAAATACTGATACTACATTACATTACATCCAAAAAAAAATAGTAAAAAAACTACTTATTATAGAACGTATAATAATGAATAACATATAAGTTATAAAAGAGACTAATGTACAATATTTTTTTTATTTTTTTATTTTTTATTACATATAGCAGCAAAAAAAGTATTTGTATTTGTTGTATCTTAAAAGTATTTTCTAACAAGACTGATAATATTAACATTTATATACTTTATTATAATAAATATTATATATATATTCATCGAAATACCTACATACAAAGTACTAGTATATAAATATGAAAAGTGCACTATATTATAAGTATACATGCATATTGTATAGGTATACCCATAGCTAAATATCTTGGTATGACAGCAATATTTACGTTTTCGTCCAGTTGTGCCATTCATAGGATAAAAACAGAAATTGTGACGTCAACTACATAGGATTTTTAAACGTAGACAAATGAGCGTATATCTATATATCATTAATTTCATCAGCAGATGACGTAGTACACATGCGCAGTTCGAATTGCTGACATACCTAGATGTTTAGCCATGGGTATACCTATTGTACCTATATACTAGTGCACTTTCTACATACCTAATGTGTTCATTTTGTTTTTGCTACATTATATTATATTAAAATAATTTGGGCCGACCCCAAATAGTTGGGAGAGAAGGCGAAGGAGAAGAAGATATTATATTAAAATAATTATATTTTGTATGTCGTACTTAATTTTATATTTCATTAATACAATATAAAATAAAAGTATTCTTTACAATTTACAATGAATATTCTAAGTCAACTCAATAATATACAACTTGAAACAAAGAGTGAACTCCGTTATTGTTATTATTAATTACTTACTCGAATCAGTAGTGAGACTTCCTCCAGAATCAATAGTTGAAACCGAACAAAAATGTTTAATATTTTTAGTTTTCGTAACAACATCAGCGATTTTTTTAGCCTTTTCTTTGGCTTTAAACCGGTATTTAGCTCAACTAAGTCTTTTACGATCCATAATTAATCACCACAAACGTTAACTGTTTTAATTGTATTGGTTTTTATATTTTGTCAAATAACATCAAATATGGAAGAACCACTGGCCACTGGGTTTGATTGTTCGCGTTAGACACAGCAGTGCAACACCCGTCGTTATCGTATCTTCAAAAAAGCGTTTTGCATTTTAATAGGGAAATAATCATCAGACAATAATTTCAAGACCACTCAAATTTTTTTTTTGTTTTTAAGTACCTACTATATTTTTACGTAGTAAATTTATTTTTGAATTTTTGAGTTTTATAGTCCTTTAAGTTATCAAAAGTTTCTTGTAAATCTTCTAATGGTATGACCGGCAATCAGTGGCTCAAATTCTCAGGGTTAGGGGATTGTTTTCCCCTCTAAAATTTTGACTTCTGAAATTTCTACATAAGTAGTAAGTAGGTATACAGTTCATATATTAGGTTTAGATGGATATCATTCTTAGTGATTTCCTCTCTCCCCTACATAGAAAAATTAATTTTCGCCATTGAAAGAAATGATATTAGTTCTAATATATTATTTCTTATCATAGACCTGACATAATAATGATTGTCCAAAGTGAAATAGGTAACTTGTAGTTATTTATTTTAAATACAGTTCTTACTGCATTTATATTTGTATATTTGAAATCACATACTGTGAGCTGAGGGGATTCAACGTCAAATTGTGTTGTTCTGCAGTTTTTCAATACTTGATAAATGCTAATGTATGTTTTTTCGTTTTTATGAGCTTTCAATACATAAACTACAGTAGTTGAATTACCATTACCAATGTAAATTATGTGTATTGGTTTTAATATATTATACTGTGTACACTGTACAATTTTAAAAATTCCGTCAGAAATAATTTTATCACTCTAACGTTTTCTATTGTGAAAAATATTCTGTCTAGATCATTATTCCCACTATTATATAATATAATAAATAGCTTATTGGGTACGTTTGTTTATTATACTTAATGACAACTAAGTTTCCCAAATCGAAATTTGTTATACATTTTGCATTACAGATGGATCGGTTTTCATATCTCCAATATTGCGTTGTACGACTTTTGTTAAATTAAGGATACCTACTGATAACAAAATCCATTGTAAGTATATAAGTAAAGATTTGCCTTTTTATATAAATAATAATTAGGGCCAAATTTAGGGGGTTGGCCCACCATTTTAGAAAATAATTTGAGAAATTTTGAAAAAATTTCAAGACTTTTTCTAGTTTATTTTATTCTTTTTGAAATAACACTTTTTGTTCTTATTGGGTGGGCCACCAAACTCTGGCCCCAGGGCCCCCAAATTATAAATCCGGCAACACTATAATTAAAATGTTGTATTTTATTACTTGCAAAT
This sequence comes from Pemphigus obesinymphae, assembly GCA_025469235.1. Classification (NCBI taxonomy): domain Eukaryota; kingdom Metazoa; phylum Arthropoda; class Insecta; order Hemiptera; family Aphididae; genus Pemphigus; species Pemphigus obesinymphae. The sequence continues at coordinate 79,987 of JAIPRL010000437.1, read as the reverse complement.
TATAACTTATAGGTAGTTTTAAATTAAGTGAAAATTTCAATATTGTAAATACTGTAGGTAATTTATTATTATAAATTAGTCGGTATTATATTTAATTTGTTTTTATAAATATTATTTAAATTACTTATGCCTTCATTTATATAGACCTGCACTTTCAAATAAATAGAGTTTATTTCATTCACCAGACTATATTATATTATATTATTATACAAAAGTTTATAATACTGCAGTTAATATATTTGTAGGTACCTAACAATTTATTTATATATATATGTATATAATGATTCATCTATCCGTATAAAAATATGTATTATAATTGTCAATTAAATATAATATTATACTGCTCAGATTTATGACTCATGCACTATTATCATTTTGAATATAATAAAATACTATGATATTAAATTTATTTTATATATTTTCATTTATTTATTTCTTCAATAAAGATAGTGTGAGTCTTATTGAACAAGTTCGTGTGGTGGCCCATGAGTTCAAAAATTAAAATTAAATAATTATATAAAAATATAAAAATGTGTCAAGTATGAAATGTATAAAGAAATTTATTTAAATTTTGATCCATGTAATATAATGAAATTGATTAAACTATTAAGACGGCTCTCTGCGGGCGAGATTTATACACTAAAAAGGCCTATTTTTTTTTTTTTTTTTTTTTGTCATTATAGCGATTGATTGAATAGTCCTATAAATATTTTGAAAACTTTGGTAATAACTCTTAACTTTTAATCGATTTGTTTACTTTTAATATTTTTCTTATTGATTCCTTAAAGAATAGTTGCAGTTTTATGAAATTGAAAATTAAAAAAAAAATATTTGTTGACCAAATGTCGAAAAATTTTATATAAAAATTAAAAAAGGATATTAAAAGTGAAAACATTTTTGAGTAAAATTTAGAATAAATTCATGAAACGTTATCGATTTGCGTAATGCTGGTAATGTAATAATGTAATGTAATGTAATACGAGTTACGAGTGACGGGGTTTACACACGCTAATATTCATTTACATTTTACACACACACAAGGGCGGATACAGGGAGTTCACGAAAAAAATTATAAATAGATTGATGACCTTTTTTTTGTTTAGGTATAACTCATAAATTTCCCTTTCTGTTCAGGACCTCTGTATCCACCTCTGCTTACACACATACATACGATTTTTTTTTATTATTTTAAAATTACCTACCGCAGAGAGCGGAGCCTTAAACAATTAAGCTTATTTAAAACTAAAAACTAAAATTATAAAAAACTGTTATAGCGTTAAATTAATTTTTTTTTACAATCAACGGGTTGATATGGCTAAATTAATTTGTTAAATATCTACCCATATTTTGTTATTTCAGTATAGTTAATCCGAAATTTTTTTTTGAAAATCTTAAAAGAAATACTATATGTTTAACGTCTAATGGAAGCTTATTATACAGTTTTGGGCCTATAATATATAAGAAATAGGATCGTGTTAGTTTTCTATGCATACGTGGTATTCATATATTATTATTTAGTATTACATTCATGTTTCGAGATAGATGTGAGGTTTTTTCTGAAAACCAGAAAAAGTTAAGACAAATACATATTAAATATAAGTACCTATATATATACAAATAATTTTCATAATAAATTAGAAGGCCAGCATTTCTAATTTTTATGTTTTAATTTTTCAAGAATTTATTTGTATATTAGGTTTTTAAACACAAGTCATTTATGAATCATGTACCTATATAGTCTCAAAATCGTGTCCGTAACATATGTACACATATTATTACCTATAATTAATTATTTTTTAACATAGGCTTGTACAGGATTTTTTGCGAGTTGCTGTGAATAGCATATAGTCGTATATATATAGACAGAATCGTAAATTTCAATTATTCAATTAAAAAAATTACCTCTAAAATCGGTGATAAATTTTTGAAGAATCGATTTTGGAAAGTTGTGGATAAAAATAAAATGAGAAAATCTTGAACATTCTGATTTTTTCAAGAAAAGAACATCCCAAAAATATTTTTAAAACAAATATAAAGTAGGTTTAAGTATTTATTTACAACGAACTTTTTTATTTAATTAGTTATCGTCAATTTAAAAAAAAATTCTAGCACACTGAAATCGAAATGTAGAACAGAGAAATTAAATAAATTCGATTTTAGTATTATACTTTAAGTAAATATAATTACCTATTGATATTATGTATTTTTATTTTAAATTTCATTATCAAGTAACGCGTTACAATTGTTAAAATTACTTTTTAAAAGTAATGAAATTACATGTACTTAGGAAATTACTCATGACTCATGAGTAAATGTATCTAAATTACGTAATTTCTTATTGTAAACTAATTTCGTTGCAGAAATGACTAATGAGTAATTTAAATTACTTTACTTCTCAATACTGAAAACAGTACATTTCTACATTATGTAGTAATTTATCATATATAATTATAATAACTAAATCCTGTCGATAATTTAAGGTTTGTATGGTTCAATCGGCAAATTAGTGAAAAGTCTATGACCTTTTTTTTATGTTTTTAGGGGAGTAAATAGTCGGCAAAATAAGGAAAAAGTTAATGGGGCAAACGGCGTTAGTCATTATATCACAATAAATGCCAAACATTTTTACCTATTTTTGGATTATTAATAGCGATTTTCAATTTTGAGTCATTAAATTCATAATAGGTACTTTACAAAAAATTCGATTTTTTTTTTTTTTTTTTTTTAATATGTATATTTTGATCAAAAAATAATGGTGAAGTCAGAATTTGGCGATCGGATTTGGTTTTAAAGTTATACCAAATTGAAATTTTACGATTTTATCAATTTGTTTAAGAAATAGGTATATTTTTTTTTGTCTACGGTAGTTCTACGTAGTCTATAGTGGGAGCCGACTGTGTTGTCACGTATGGGTTCCTTGTTTCGAAGTTTCTTTGCTTCCAAATAACTTTTGCACTTTTTCAACTTTTTTTGTTCATTATATTATATAATATTATCATATATATATATTATTAGTATAACCTGCAGTGATTGTCATGTATATCCAATAAAGCTTCGCTCAGAATCGTTTTTTTTTTTAGAAAGAAATGATTTATCATTGCTTTCAAATTCAATATATCCACCATGTATCCTATCCAAATAGCTTAGTGCTTCCACCCCCTACTGACCGGCTTTTTTTTATATGAACGTTTTATAAAAATAAAATATAAATTTATGGTAACTAATGACTAATATTCTAATTGATGTACCTATTTATGTTTTTTAAAAACAAAATATAAATTCATGGTAACTAGTAACTAATATTCTAATAGATGTATTTTCTATTTATAATTGACTTTATAAATGTGGTTAGAGTATTGGTAATCAAATATCGATTAATATTAATATTAATATTATTTGGCCATGGTTCTTAGGTAGGTATCTTTATATCATTTTTTAACTAAACTTTGTAATTTAAATTAAATTAATTAAGACTTAAAAGCCTAACAAATATTTTACAAATCGTACTATCCTATTGTTACATTCTCTGTTTGTTATTAGTTATTGAAGTACATACAAAGTACATATTATTTAAAGCATCATTTATTTTAACAAAAACCATTGTCGATTCACATGGTATGAGAAGAGCGAGAAAAACATATTACAAAAATAATTTTAAAAGTAACACACACATACTTGTATATTATCACAATATTTTATAAAAAGATAACATATACATATACCCCACTTATACACATTATTAAACCTATAGTTATTTTAGTAATTTGTAAGTAGTATTTCTGTTTGTCTGTTAATCTGTTCATCAGATATATGCTTGAATATTCTTAATTTGCCAATAAATATTAAAAAAGTAAATAAAAACCACCTTCTAGTACTGTCTGGATTCTTAATATTATTTTTCGAATAAAAGGAAAATCATATATGAGTAGGAAAATATTTATATAATGTTGAAAAAATAATTTGGTTACTCGTTTTTATTCATGCTAAATGATTTTTTTCAAGTGATGCAAAATATTCTATACATATGAAAATTAAGTGAATTTAAATCTAAAAATTCAAAAAGTATTATTTAACAAAATAAGGGGAATGCACAGATTTTGCCCCATCCATTCCCCTATAGACGCTTTAAAGTTTAGATTGTTCGCCAATAAACAAGATGATTTTACCCCTAATCATTGTAAAATATATGAGGATTATATACATAAATTGTTGGTTTTCAATATTTTTTGCAACCTCCTTCTAGACAAAGTTAAAAATACGATACATGGTAGTTTAAAGGCATTCATAACCTAAAAATTATTTTATTTTATTATTGATTTTGATACATTGAACTATAAAAAATGTATTGTGCAAACACAATGCAAAAATTAATTATTCGTGGAGTTATCTTTGAATGTCATTGTGACGTTATTTCGTCGGACCACTACGCACGACGTAATATGGAAACGTAGGTATATAAAAGTTTCACATTTCAACGCTAAATTTTATTGTGTGTTAATCATATCATATGCATTTTTTTTTTTTTTTTGTGAGAAATTCTCATATAGGTATATGTAATTATAATAGTATAAGATAAATTACATATTTTTAAATATGTTTTTAAACTGTAAAATGAATCGTCTAATTTAGAATATTGACATCGGCTTAATCGAACATTCACCTATTGTCAATCTGCAATCAAAGTTACTATGTTTACATGCATCAATTAATTCGGATTAACTCAATTCGCATTCAGATATCGCAGACTATAAGGTGCGTGTTTATATGCACAACTAAAAACCGAATTACCTAACCGATTTACACCAATAAATATAATAATAATAATAATGAATGAATGATAAATAATAGTTAACAGGTAACATTTCGGTTATAACAGTGTTTACCGTTTATACGCGTTTTATAATCTCGAAATTATTTTCAATCCGCATTCCAAATGCGAATTAAGTAAACCGTTTTAGTTCAAATCGGTTTAAACTGTCCATGTAAACGTAGTGATATCCGTTTATTCATATGGGTCACGTCGTGTTATTGTATAGGTATGTAGTTATGTTTTACTCATCAATTTAAATTTATAGAATAATAAACAGATAATACAATTTATTTAGTTGTAAACTTCAAAAAATCATACTCGTAGTATATTGGGACTTGCGATGATAATAATATTATATAGGTAATATAACCGATATTTTTGTATCGGTGTTTTTGTATTTTATTAATTTGTATTCATAATTATTTTTATAGAGACTTAATTCATACTGATACCCATTATCAAAATTTCAGTTTTAGATTTGGGGAAATAGTAAAAAAAAAAAGGTCATTGCTACCTAGCTACTTTATCTTTGTTGCGGCTCTGCATCAGTGGAATATACGTACAAAAGTCCGACGACAAAAAGTCCACGAAAAATTTTAAATTCTTAAATATTAATTTTATATATTAAAATTATTTATTATCAACAATCACTAATATGGATACATAATACATAAAAAACACTTGCCAATGGACACGCGGGTAAACCACAGATTATAAGTGGATAAATTTAAACTATATCGTATATCTAATATTTAAGACCATAAATTATGAGGTAGGTAGATAAAATATTTTATTTTCATTTTATTTTATTTTGTAATATTTTATATAGGTACATGTACCAGTTGTTCAGTACAGTTTTGTAACAGTTCACATTCCGCGTATTTTGTGTTTGATTTTATAAAAACGAGTAACATTTTTAAATTAAAAACCAAATGCACTCACATTAATAAAATTGTTTACTGTGGTTTTTCGTATACAATTAAACATAAACTGACTAGTACTATACGATGGAAGTGTAGTTTAAAAACTAAAAACAAGTGCGAAGCAATTTTAAAAACCACTTCAGATATAACTAATAATCCAGAGTTATTAACTGAACATAACCATGCTGGAAATACAAATATTTTATATGGGTAAATAAAAAATTTAATTGGACGTTGAAGTAGATCGGGCAAAAATAGTTTTAAGTGATTTTGGTGAAACATATAAAAAAGTTAATATGAACCAAAAAAATTATCAGACTTAAAACATTATGTCAACTTTTACAAAATGTAGATATTGGTATTGAAGAGTTTTTAGATTAAATTGAGCATAATATTAGAATAAAGCCAAGAAGCTAGATACCTAATATATTTTATTTCATATAATTCATATATTATTTTAGTATTAAAAAAAAAAAAAAAAAACAAATATAAATAATTTTAATAATCCTAATGGTATTTTGATTTTTATAAATAATTATTTGTATATTTTTAATTTGTAATTGTATTTTGTATTTATATGTACCTATTTGTGATTTTTGATAATCAACAACAATTTTAATAATATTCTAATGGTATTTTGATTTTTTAGTATTTTATTTGATATTTATACTTTTTATTTATATTATGTACATATATATCTGTGATTTTTGATAGTAAATAATTTTAATATATAAAAGAAATATTTAACAGTTTAAAATTTTTTCTGGACTTTTATTCGTGTATCTTTATTATCTTTAACTTTTTTTCCATTACACTTTTTGTACTGGACTTTTTATCACCGGACTTTTAGGTAGAATACCGCATCAGTGGTGTCATTTAGGGGGGAGGGCAAAGAAAGAATTCGCCCCAGTCTAATTTTTAAAGGGCCGATCGTTAGGGTAATATTAATGTCAAATTTAATTATTTTTCATTTTGTTGGCAAAACACAAAAAAAAGTTGATGTCTTTTTTATCACACAAGAAAGGTAAATAGCAAAAACAATAGAAGGAATAAATATTTATTATATTTTATAAAGGGGCCGATAAAAATTTTGCCCCCGTCTAGTAAAACCTGAAATGACGCCACTGCTCTGCATATAAACTATACAATTTTTACAATTTTGGGAGGTTAGCCTTCCCCCTCTAATTGCATCTACTCTGGTACCAATTATTACTCACAAACTATAAATAATGAATAATATTCAAATTTAGTTTACAAGTTACAACGAAATGTCATAAAATAATAAATCACAGAATTATTTATAAAATAACAGTATATTTACTTACAACTATCTATCTATAATATAGTTTATAAAATTAGACGAGTATTCGACACCTCTGATTTCCTCAATATTATAAACTGGTAAAATTATAGTCTAAAAATATACTTAAAAATGTGTAATTTATTTTATACCATTTATCACACACACACACATATATATATATAAATGAGAATTACTCACGAAAAAAATTCATTAATAAAATAATATAAAATTTAACATTGAAATGTGGAAGTAGTGGACCGATGCAAAGACGTTACAACGACATTCAAAGATCGCTATAACTCCATGAATAATTAATATTTTTGCATTCTATTTTTACAATGAACTTCTTTATAATTCAATGTATCAAAATTAATAATAAAATATAATACAATACATTTTTTGGATAATGAGTGCTTTTAAACAAATTGTTTATGGAATTATAATTAATTTTTTTAATAATATTTATAGAAACCGGCAATTCAACACGCTCACAGTGTGAACTTTTAAAACTTGTTTGTTATAGGTACTTCTGATTTTATATCACATTCCATGTTTAAAATATTAAAAAAAAAAATGGGAAATCTTTTTAAAGAAATAGTTAGCAATCCAAATATTATACGATAATAATTAATAAGAAAGTATAATATGGTAAAATCATTTTTTGATAATTACATAATAAAAATAAGACGCTAAAGAAAATATTATTATTCAAAATGTATGGACAAAAAATATACATTTAATAATAAATATGTTTTAGTACGGTTTATTATGTGAATATTTTCTATGTCTATTTTGTATTTTATAGAATATTTTGTATATTATTTAATTAAGTAAGTACCTACCTACTGGCTACTCTATCTTTTCAACCGTGAATGTATTTAAAATGAAACAATAGAGTTCATATTAGATATCTCATAGTAGATGATTACTCATAATATATAGGTACATACTCGTACTAGTTAAAAGACAAAAATCTGAAAATTTAGCTAACATATTTTGTAGATTACCATAATAACTGAGCAATTATTATATTTAAAGTTTAAACACATATAATTATAGAGCCCGTAAATCAGTTAATGCATACAAAGACACGTGTACATCGAGTCGAAATAATGAACAATAGTAATACATTAAAACTAATATAATATACAAATATAGTATCATAATATATTTACCAAAATCGCATAATTCTTACAGGTAATTTAGCCTACTTAAGTATCAGCCTCTTAACTAAAACATAGATTATATTATAATTACTTATACCTATAGTTATAACGGCATATATAATATGCATATTGAGTACACATTATAGTATTGTACCTACACATTTTATGATAGATTTCATTGGAACATTACAAATTTACTATAAAATAATACAACACGACAGTATTTACTATAGGTAAATATAAATTATTTTTAGGTTGATATATAATATTTATTCTACAAAATTGAACGAAATTCATTTAAAATTAATACATTTTTTGAATATTAATACTTGAAAATTATTTGTCATTTTCAAAATGGTTGAAATGCATTTCTTTTAAGTATAATTTATTTAAAATCGTTATTATATATTTATAATAGGTATATCACAATAAATTGTTTTAAATATGAGTTATTTATTTAATTTTAATTATATATTTTTGAGTCAACGCATATAATCATAAATAATGCTGTACTAAGAATAAATAAAATATTAAAAATTAATTTAACAAAGATAATAAACATGTTTCAAATTCAAAAAACAAATACCCTGCTTAGTGTTCAACTCCAATATTCAAAGTCAACTTCCATTACATTTACCCTGATATAATTTTGATAATTTTACATATTAATTGCTGGTCCAATTCTAACATGTTTTAACTTTTGCCAAGGTACTACTCCTCGATATTCTTTCTCGAGCGGTTTTGCATATATATCACTGGCCAACTCCTCCAGCGGTATTTCTATATCTTCCTTAGATTTTATCACTGCTTGGTCGATTTCTGTTCTTATTTCATTATCAATTTTCTGAAATATTTTCACAATTTTACAATTTGAATTCAAACAAATAATATTTGTATGTAGAAAATTGCAACTTACTTTGAGATCGTCAACGGTAGCTAGGCTTGCAGAAAGAAGTTTTTCTTTAAATGATGTAATTGGGTCTCTAGTCATCCGTACAGCTTGAATTTCAGCTCGTGTTCTATATGATGTGCCTGGATCAGACATTGAATGGCCTGAATATCTATAGGTGACAGTTTCTAAAAGGATTGGTCCATTTTCTTTAGTACAATAATCCACTGCAAATCGAGACGCTTCTCTGACTGCCAATACGTCCATGCCATCTACCTAAATTTTAAGATTTAGATTTTAATTGATACGTATTTATAAAATGTATAAAAATGTATCAATTAAAATAATATAAATATTTAAAATACATATTTTAATAGAATTTTTCTCCAAAAATACAGTCAGTAGGGGGGGAAGTACTTCTTTCATCAAATTTAGGATACTGGGGTAAATGTATATATATTCAATTTTAAAAGAATGATAATTAATTAATTTTGATAAAACAATTCTGAGCAGAGTTAGGTATTACATAAATATTACTGTAAAAAAATGTATAGGTACATGAGTACATCCGTGAACTTAGTGGCCAACATAATATAACAAATACTCCTCTATCTATAATACATACTCTATGAAAATACCAAGTTTCTACTAATTTTTTTTTTTGGAATCATATGAGGAAATCAATAATAAATCCTGATTTAATAGATATTTTCACGTACATTTTCCCAGTCCCCACCCCAAATTTTGTATGCAAGTACAAACTTATGTAATCGTTTGTATTAATTGGTAGAAAAAAAATGTTCGTTTGTAGAAAACCGGTTCAAAAGTTATTAAAGAAAATCTCTGGAGTCGGAGTGGGGCTAGAAAAATGGATCAAAATTGAAACTTCAAAGTTATTGTAATGAGGCATTATTGCCAGTATTGAACCTGATACCTAACCTGCTAAAGGAACACCTAATATCTATCGCCTACTGTTTTGAGATTGCTCGCCTAGATGAAACTTGGGCATATGAAGTATTTGAATCATACCTATGTGTAATTGTATCAAATTAAAATATAATTATAAATAATTATTATTAAATAATTTTAAACGATTGTAATTATAACATTATTTAGGTACATACTATACATTGTAACTTAATACAACACATAAGCGATTCTGATTTCACCATGATTATTTTCATAGAAAAATACGTAATATACAAAAATAAAACGTAAAAAGTCGAATTCTTCGGAAAAAAATTCAAATTCAAATTCAAATTTACAAAATATTTTGTAGCACTCAAGTTTTTTTAACTCGTTATTACTTACCTAAAAAATTACATAAAACTGTAAAAACGATTATTTTTATTTCTTCAAAACTTCGAAAATAATGATTTAAGGACTAAAGTCTAAAACAGAGTAGGTATTATAATACTTTATACTAGATACTAGTACCTAGTAATAAAAACAAATTATAAAATATATGGGTAGGTATATATAGGTACCTAAAAATATATATAATATACAAATTAAAAACGAAAAATACACTTTTAACACTGGAGGTTGGAATTCAGAATTGAGTTAATTGAATTTTCATATTGTCTTGAAACAATTAAATTATTTTGGTAATATAATATATTAATGGTTTGTATATAATATTATACTACATTATATTATTTATTTTTGCTTAAAAATTTCTTTTAATATTTTGCAAATAAGTGAGAAAACTGAAAAATTCCATTTTGAATGTGGTTTTGAGTTTCTTGAGTAAACATTGTTACTATATTATTATATTTAATATAAGTGTATAATATTTTTATTCTTTTTTTCCTACATGTACCTACTTCTAATTTTTCATTTTTGAATACTTTAAGACTAATTTTATTTATAAAGGTATTTATAATATTTTGTGGTGGAGAAGCAGGGGGTGTAGAGGGATACACACCCCCAATTATTGGAAAGTAGTCGGCAAAATGAAGTTCAGTCGGCAAAAACAGAAAGTTGATGACCTTTTTTTTTGCTTCTTTACTACGTTTTGAGGAGTGTTTCGGAATTTAGTCGGCAAATTATAAATATATTTCGGTAATTTAGTCGTCAAGATTAAAAAAAAATTTGATGACCTTTTTTTCTTGCATATTTACCATTTTGAAAGGGTGTTTTGGAATAGTCGGCAATTTATAAAAATATCATAAATCATCATGTATAGACGAGAAAATATAAAATGACTGAACTTATACACTTCAATAAATATGGGGTCGATCTCACACTATTTTTACCCAAACTCCGGGTATGTAATCGCCCCTTGTATAATAAGACGTATTTGACGCTGACCGTTCCGAACTTGTTCCCATTGCATACCCATTGTTTTCACACACAAATACACAGGGCAGATTCCATAATTTAGCCATATTATATGCTTCGAATACTTGGCCTTGATTTGAAGCTCCATCACCGTACAAAGCAAAACACACGCCTCCTGTACCTAAGTATTTGGCAGCAAATGCGATACCTGCTCCCAAAGGAACCTAAAAATGAAAAAAAAAGTGATCGATAAAAACTAAAACTTGCCTCATTATAAATAAAATTTCAGTAACGTTGTAAAATTCAGTATTAAATTTTATATTTTTCGTAGCCACTATTTAACAAATATTCTAGCTCGAAAATTAGATTTAAACAAGAATGTATAGTATAATAATTATAATTATATTATAAAGTATAAAAATTAATGGCATAATAACAAAAAAAATAAAAAATTATAATAATAATAAAATTATATTATATTATAATTTATAGTTATTAAAAAAATAACACATACAAATAAAATTACGAATACATATTTATATACTAAAATATGTATACTCGGGCATTAAATGCTGTCTATTTATTCAGACCTCACGCTTTTGAGAAAATCTTCAAAAGATCCTCAAGTCAAATGACTTGTCGTGTACTCTTGTTCCGTGTTAAAAACGATAATGATCTAAATTCAAATGTATAATCAATTGTAATATTATATATTGTGTGTTAAAGACTAAAAGATTAAATAACAAAATATAGCGTGTGGCAAGATTTTAATATAGGACGTATTTTAGCCAAAGCCCAAATGCTCAAATCATGACGAAATAGATAGGTATTATCACAGTTGACACATTTTTTTCCCATCTCCTCTTCACCCGGCCTATAACGTAGTTCACCACTTTTCATTGGTCCAACATTTTGTCATTCGGATTTGAATTTTGATGGTGATTAAGTAAACAAACAATTAAACATAGATGATTATAATAACTTAAATCATAATAAATAATATCAAATATAATTTATTAAAATTATATGTGCACTATTGAATAATTAACTAGTAAATGCAGGCAAGAACACATAAGATTATATTGGCCAATAAGAAGTGGTGAACTACAACCCAGGGTGCGGTGAGGAAATATTTTAACGGGTTGTGCGTATCAAAAATCCGTGATGATACCTATCTATTTTGTCATGGGTCAAATAATAAATGGGTATATAGATAACGTGTACGATATAGCAACAATTAATTATTTTTACATGAATCGACTAGTAATGCGTTTCCGCAAAACTAAATCGTTTTACATCATTAATTTAAATGTCTATCGATCGATTAAAAGCAGCAGTGTTCTATATAGTAAATAACGTACCATAATTAAGTATTATATTATCATACCGTACTAATAGATATTCATCTATAAACTGTTATTTTAATTTTATTTCTTTTAATACTACGAAGAAAATTGTGGTTGATTTGTTAAAATGATGATTTTTAAATTTTTACCTAATATACACGTGTATGTGAACAAATGCATACCTATGTAGGTATGTTAACTACTTAATTAAAAATCGCTTTTAAGAAAATCGTTTTAACCTACCTGAGCACCAACGATACCGTTACCACCGTAAAAGTTTCTACCGTACATGTGCATCGAACCGCCTTTGCCACGAGCTACTCCACCGATTCGACCAGTGAGTTCAGCGAGTACACCCAGAGGTGTAGCGCCCATCAAGTATGTCCAACCGTGTACACGGTATGCTGAGATTACAGAGTCCTGTTCGCGAAACGCTGCCTTCATGCCCACTGCGCAAGCTTCCTAACAAACAACAAACACATTTTGCTGCTATTATCATTATTTTAGTGGCGGTGATAACGAATTTATCGCATCGGCAAACCTGTCCAGAGTACAAGTGACAGAATCCTCGGATGATTTTCTCCTTGTATAAGTTACCCGCCGCCGTTTCTATACGCCTGATGTATTGCATTTGTTTATAATAATTGATGGCATCGTCTTTGTTCACCGTTACTGTGTTATTGGGTCCCGATTCTAGTTTGTGAAGTTTGAACGGCTACACCAAAGACCAAAGTATATAATAGTACCGTTTTAATTAGTCATTTTATTATAATTTTATATCTATAAGCTACGTGCCTATATATTTTAACAGAATATTTAATGAAATATACTTTAAAGAATATTCATGTCACTTACAATCCCATACAATACTATATCCACCCACGATTACTTACAATTAGTGTTTTTCATCGGGTGGATCCAAATAAAATGTAAAAACGGGAAAAGTTGTCCAGTTTTTCATTAAATCAATGGATTTTTCAGTACAATAAAAATATTTTTTACTATATATAAGTAGTATAAACTATATTATTATTATTATTATTATTATTATTATTATTATTATTATCATTATTATTATTAGACATTTACATTTAGTAGGTATACCTACCTATAATTTATGCTATATTATTTATTACAAATAATTTTGAAAAATGTAAATTACTTATTTTATTTCTAATATAGATAGATACCTACAAGTATAAATATTACAATATTAGGTAAAGGTACTAAATTTTTATCAAATACCAGAACATTATAGTTTTATCATTTTCGCTTTCATAACACTTAATTTATCTGCAGTTATAATAATAATAATATTATTATTATTATTGATGAATCGAACGTTTCTAAATCCAAATTAAATAATTGAATAATCAATAAAGTACGATTTAATTATAGTTTCCTAATGTCTCATACATGATGATTTTAAACATACCTATAAGCTATAATACTACTTTTATTTTATTTACTTATTGGCTATTGTATTACTTTTAAATAAGTCATTTTAACAAAATGCAATGAAAACAATTTTGCGGTATACTAAATAAACATAAATTTTTTATGAAATAAACAAAAACAATAATTTATAATGAAAAAATATCAATCATTTTTGATTAAATATTTTACTTTAAAATTTAAAACATTTAAATATTTAATATAAATCATCAATCATTATACTTATATAAGCTTTATAATACTTTATTCTTAAATATATATATACTTTAATGAAAACTGACTAACTTTTACATCAAATGTCGCATCAGTTGCAAGGTTTCTACATTGCCATGACGATGTTAATTTCTAGAAAACAAAAATATAACAATTATTGACATTTTGTCATTTCTTTAATAATATTTTTGTATAACAATTAACTAATTTAAATTTTAATATCTCGAAGTGACATTGGTGCTACATGATACCCTGTTCCATAGGCGTGTCTACGTGTCGTTCCTATCATACACAGGCACGACCTGCAAAATCAGCAGCAAATTTAAATTTTGTCTGAATTACCATGTTCTGTGCTATATTACAAATATATTCATGACAACATTTATATGTCTGTAGTCTGTGAGGCTAATATAAATTATATCTACTATTATAAATTTTGTTTTTTTAATGTGTAAGGAAAAACTACCCAAAAATGACGAAAAAACAGCAAAAATACAATTTTGTCAAATCGAGATTTTTTATTTCTACGTAATTTTGAAAATAATAATTTTAAAATCTTGAAATTTACAACGAATATATATTTAATTTAGTTGTAAAATAAAGTGAAAATGTAAAAATATTTTTTTCGAATTCAATGACTTATCATTGCTTTCAAATGTAATACATCCACCAATAAGAAGTAGGTATCCTATCCGATAAGTGCTTCCACCCGACGAGCGAAGTGCACCTTATTTTAGATTTCATTGATAAATTAGCAACTATAACTTCTAAGACGATTAATAATTGAATTAATTTCCTAATTACAAATGATAGAACAAATGTTTGTATATTTTTATAATCCAATAATACTTTTCACCACCATTCCTGTGACTAGCTGCAGTTCGTGCGAACGTGTATTTTCAAAATTTGCCATCGTGAAAATAAAACTGCAGCACTATGGCTCATGAAAGACTTGAGTCACTAATGTTTTTCATTTTTATATATTCAGGATTTAGTACTTTGAATTTTGAAACAATTAATTATTTGATTATGAGAGAAAAATGATAAACAAAAAAAAATTTTGATCTTTTTTTTTTTTGGGGGGGGGGGATGAGAGAATGACCCGCGAAGAAAGTCTGGACACGCCTATGCCCTGTTCCATTTTGTTTTCCTTTCAGTAACATAAAAAATGCAATGTATTGAAAAATATATTGTAGTTTAAGAAACAACAAAAATATGCATAACGAAAAAATAAAAGTGGGGTAAGCACACTTAGTGAACCACTTAATATACAAAAAAGTATTTGTGGTATTAATTTTTTTTTTAATAACATTTTTATTGGCAGAGTAAATTATTGTTGTAACTGGTAATGTTTGAAAATAAATTATATTTATCCTTGCATTTTTTTCGCTGGGTGAATGACTAATTATAGAAATGTCTTATAGTTTGTACCTATAATATATTATATGGCCTTTTCTCAGTTATATATTATTCTTTAAAAAAACGATATATACTGTTACATTAATAAATTATTTAAAAGATGCTACTCATATATTGAAATGGTAATGATTATGGCTAAACGAGACATTTTTTTTAAACATTTTCACTGAATTAAATCATAGATGTTAGGTATTTAAATATATAATATATTGAATAAAAAAAAACGTTCAGCTATATTAATTACTGTTTTAATTTTCTATGTATAATACAATAATTTATTTTTTATATCAATTTTCGATCAAACCATCAAACTACGATATTCTATATATAATTATATTATTGTATGGCTGTCACAATACATCAACAGATAACACGTAGTTGTAAATTACATTGAAAATATATATAAACATCTTTCAATTGTTTAATATTATTCTAAATATTCATTTAAATTGCCTATATAAAACCCCTTTTTTTAACTTTCAGTATTATACACTATTCAAATTGTTTATTTAAGAGGACGCTACGCATGCTTTTTTACGGCATTTAAACACATTTTTACTTTCCAAGTTCAACTTCTCTCTTAATTAACGTAAATTCAAAATTTACAGAAAACGATAGATGAGAATATTTACTATGGACAAACTTAGAGTTTTTATAATTTTGAAAATTTGTAAATTTGATGTTTTTCAATAACCCATTTTAGATGTTTAAATATACTTATTGAATAAAAAGTCTATGCTCGATCTTAGTTTAAGTTCTCATCTTTTAATTATTTCTCTTTTATGATAATTTTTGATCAAACTGAGGTCAGAAAGCCACAATAAGTAGTTTTTGAACAAATATCGTGATTACATAACAATAAAAAGTGATACAGGTATGAGACTATTTTTAGATTACTTTGAAAATATATTTTAACATTTTTCAATTGTTAAATTTTCATTATTCAAAAAAATTCTTAAAAACTACCTACACAGAACTCCTTAAAAGTGGTTGATATAGCATCTTCTTAATTCAATTTTTCACATAGGTACCAAAACGGTAAAGAGTACGCTTATAATATGATAATGAGTTAAATTCTAGTCCATTAAAATGAATTAGTTTTCAAAATGGCTGTGTTATATAATTTTTATTATCTCTGTATACAAAAACGGCATCGTTATATCGTATAATATCATCTTGAAAGCTAATGAGTAAGAGTTTTAAGCCATAGCTAGTCGTTGGCTGTAACATCAATAGACAAATCTACAGTCTAACTACTTTTTATATTCTATGAATTGTGAGATACGTATACTGATACAACTATGTATACTATGAAAATAGCGTTTTTATTTTATTATATCTACTACCTCTGTCCGTTATACGACAATATAACATACAACACGAACGTATATATAGTTTATACGTAATATGCCACCGACCTATATAATATTGATTTATAGAGAAAGAAATTGTGTACTTATTTCACGCAATATACTAATGTATTATAATCCTCTTGTTGTTTTACCCTTTATCGATCTACCTGCATAGGTTAGGTACCTATATCTACATGAGTTCGTTTCGAGAATAAAATATCTGGCGTTATGCCCATATACGAAAATAAATCTCCACGTCGTCGCAGTATCCATTACATGATATAGTGTGCAAGTCTATTGACCCTATATCACGGATTGTACGGTGTATATTACAATATGAAAAAAAAATAAATAAAAAAAAAAAAAAGAAGGTAATTGTATCGAAAATAATTATAAATCATTTTCCATCCTTATGTTATACAAAGATTGTCGATCAATTAATAACAATAATATTTAAGACATTAGGTGTGTTGAAAACGATTATTTTTTTACCTTGAGGGTGTTGTGAAGAGTGATTTTAGTGGTTATCATATTGCTATCGGATTGATACGAAAGTTGTATACTGCAAGCGTCCGAGGTGGTGGAATGACGCTGGCGACCTGAGCGTTCGCACGAACAACGTGACAGCGCGAAACAAAATATAAACGCCGGTTTTCGAATCGATGTTCAGGCGGGTCTATAGATGACAGTGCCGTTAGATGTCGCGTTTACCGGAGGGCTTTTATTTTTGAAAATAACGAATAAAAATAATATTATTAGTATATAGTACATACGATAGGTACCTACCTATACCTACCTATACAATACGCATGTGTATCTATTCAAAGAGCCCAACAAAGATTTTATCCCGAACTATATCTTCTGTAAGTAATATGTATTGTAAATTGTAATATAATAAGTACAAACATAAAATTAACATATACCTTCGTATTTACGTATTATTTAATAATAAATATTTTTTTTTTATTAACAACGTTACAAAAAGTTTATATCTTAAAATAATATTGAAAATAGTTGGTAAACCAAAACCGGGTCCAAATCTTTATTGGATTGTGGACATATATTATATGTAGGTATATATCTACTTTATATCTATAAAAAAATCTAAAGAATTAATTACTCGTATTTTTTAACATTTATTGGATACACAATTATTTACTAAATATAAAAAACTACGAATTAGCTTTACATTTCAAATTGCTACAATATATACCTCGTTAGCAATTACGCTGTTAGCAGAACTTTTCAAAATATATCCAACAATATTCGTATTGATTCGTTGGACATTGTTGGAAACTTGTTGACCCACGTTTTTTATTTATCCTACGTTAAGCTTTGTAGTACTAACTTCACACCTAGAATTACAACAAGTTTCCAACAATGTCCAACAAGTATATTGTTGGATTGTTTTTGAAAGATGTGAATAAAATTGTAATACTATGTAAAAATTCTGCTAACAATGTAATGCTAACTTTATACCCCTCAATACTGCTATTTGATAAGTATTATATGTATGGTGACCAGATATAATAATCCAAAAAAAAGTACATTTTAAAATGTATCCACCTTTATTAGAAAAAAAAAAAACTTGTCCCCCTTGAGTGGATTGGTCAATGTGTAAATTATTTTACAAGATTTCTCATAGCTCATAGGCCATTTCCATCAACGCAAATTTTTTTTTGACCTAATTACTCTATTGTTTATATTTATTTTCCCTAGAAAAAACTGAATATTTGAAATAATTTCATTACAAGGTCAACTTAATAGGGGTGTATCTTTCAAGTGCGTATTTAAGGTTCTAGATTGGAGATGGGCCCCTTCACCCATTACTCGTAAAATAGGCAATTAACTGTAAAACATTTTGATTCTGCATTAAAAAGATAATATAATGTGTATTATATAGGTACATATAAAAACATCTGTTTCGCACCCTTCCTCCTATAGATACAGGTCGAATACACTATTGGTGTCTTTATGATGAAAATATTTTGAAACATTGAAAACACTGAAAATAAATTAACTTTTAAAGGTGAATATACGAATAGTACACAGTAATACAGTAGGTATAGGTATACATAATAATATTGTACTATAATATAATATTATTGTATCGTAGTTCATACCAAAGTAGCAAAATGTTATCTTATTATACTAATGGGTCAAACCATAAAATATAAATAATTAAATCATGCTAAATAATAAAATATATTTATTAATCGGTGAAATTTTTAAAAAAGGAGTACAATTTCATGTACTTAACAATATTGTTAAGGATACTAGGACAATATACAATAAAAAAGAGTACTGTCCTACGAAAATAAGTACGTCTGATCACCATACACAGTGCCGGATTTAGGGGGGAGCGAACCGGGGCACTTACCCCGGGCGCCATTATGATGGGGCGCAAAATGTAAAAATATTTAAAATTTTCATTCCGCTTTTGGAAGTGGAGTCCCTTGATCACTTTTAATTTTTAATAGAAATTTTGGAATTTCGGTAGAATTGACAAATGACGTTTTGTTTTTTTTTTTTTGCTTACCTATTTACATTTAAAAAGGGGCGCTACAATTATTTTTGCCCCGGGCGACAAATTCTCTAGATCCGGCATTGACCATACATATAATATACACTATGCACTTATTAATTTTGTAAGCACCTATATATTATACATAGCATTATGATTTTAAATACAAATCACAGCATATATATTGGTTATAAGTTATAACATAGGAATTATAGTAGAATAGATTAAAATTATAGTGTTTATACGAATTTATAGGAACATTATAGGAAAGTCATTATTTAACACATCAGCGCATAACGATGTTAAAAAGTAGAGCAAGTTCTCATCTTTTTTTTATGTATACCCATTTTATTTTTCTACGATTAATCTACCAAAAACCATATCTGAATAAATTACAAAAGTAAGCATTACATGATTATTTAACAAATATCATGATTACATAAGAACGAAAAGTGCTACTGACACACATGTATTTTTAAATCACTTTTAAAATGTACTTAAATATTTTTCAATAACTATAAGATTTTTATTTTTTTTAAATTTCATTAAAATTGCCTATACAGAACCCCTTAAAAATCGAACGTGTGGCGTCCTCCAAAAACATTTGCTATACACGGCGTTTATTTCGCCGTAAACCCAGAATACGCGTCGTTGAAATGTATAATTTAAAATTTAAATGGGTACCTAATTAAAATTGTCTTACATATTATAGTATAATACATAGAAGCTACCTTCTAGTAATATAACTGGTATATAAAATACTATATATAAAACGTAATAATTAAGTATTAATAATTGTATTACATAGGTATATTAATCTTCTTCTTCTCCTTCGCCTTCTCTCCCAACTATTTGGGGTCGACCACCTTGGTCCTACACTTCCACTTAACTCTATCTCCCGCATCTTCTTCACTTACTCCCACCTTTCTCATATCACTCTCCATCACACCTCCCCCCCATCTCTTTTTCGGTCTTCCCCTCCCCCTCTTACCAACAAAATGCATTTCCCTTAC
>JAIPRL010000437.1:15520-59191 GCA_025469235.1 Pemphigus obesinymphae | reverse complement strand
TCTCGTTAAATTTGATAATAGGTGTTTAAGCTCTAAATCTAATCAAAATGCCATAATTTCAATTTTGCGTTGTACAATTTTGCTATATTGCCAATTAGATGGACGGAGACAGAAAATGCGGGTATAGTATCCTCTTAATGCATATCGGTTAACTGATATTAACTGCCAACAGCTGGATATTACCTATATGTAAAAATATTAAAAAATGAAATTTATTTAAAAACGCACCAAGTGCCTAGACATATCGAACAAAACAAAAATATAAACATGTACCTGTACCCAACCATAATGTGAAAGAGGTACCTACCTGTCTAACATAAATGTTAATAATTATGTAAAGTATACTTATCATGACTATTAATAACATATAGGTACTTACCTATCGTTGATTATAATAAAATTAATATTTATAATCAATGATAAATAATAATAATGATAATAATGTATAACGTTTATTATTTTATATTACGAGTACTTGCGTAAAAATATAATTTATATAGGTATATACATTATTTATATAGATAATAAGATTACCATTTTAGCCTGCAGGTCTTAAAAATATAATAAGTATCGGTGCATATAGATATAATATTCAATTATTATTATAATATACAGCCATAGATATGTGCAGGTATACACGCATATAGAGAACACAAGAAAGTAGGCAGACATAAATAATAATAGGTTAATAATAATTTAAAATGTGTAAGAGGGCAGACGTTAAAATATATTAACTTTTTAAAAACAGTAAACATTAAAAAAATGAACAATTATAAAAATCGTAGACAACATTTATTTTTTAATTAAAAAACAGATATATAGGTGTGCAGGAAAAAAGTACACACGTGTTGCCTAGTGATTTAGTGAAATAATTAAGCTGCTAAGCTTGTATTAAAATAGATATACATATTATATACCCATTTAAACATGACTATCAACCTGCAATATACTTACATATTGCATTTCTGTAAAATCAATTTATAATCAATATTAATCAATTACAATATTCATTCGAAAAGAAAAAAACGTGTGTTCAATAATATTACTGTTATTAACTGTTGTTTCTTCTTCTACAATACCCCATAAGTTATACCGACGTATAAGTTATATACTTATACCGACGCCACTGTATAGTGACTATGGGTTATTATTATCAGGCAAGTGTTTATAAATTAAAATCAAAAGAAAAACAGAAGCAAACGGGCACCATCGTGGGCATTATATTTTTAGGAGCTCGTCGCTTTATCCGTATAATATTTATTTCATATACATAGGTATATATTTTTTTCGTTTATTTTTAAACTAAATATTTTTTACTTTAAAAGGTACCGGGTAAATATTACATAGGTACATAATGGCTAAATAAAAATGTTTATTGTATATATTTTCCTTAATCACAAGATAAGTATTATAAAAACTATTAAAAACTATAAAGCTGTAGTGGAAATGTGGAATCGTAAGCACAGTTTAGGGAGGGTAGTGGACTAAGGTTTTCTAAAATGTGTGTGTTATGAGTTATGATTTATTAATATAAACCAATAGTTTAACTTATACGTAAAAATACGTACGATTATTACAAATATACATTTTAATTTTTGTTCATATGAGGTTATTATCAAATACAGTGGAGTATTTTGGTCAATATTCTGAGGGGTGTCCAAGATATTAGGGACTTCACATAACACGAAATTATCTCGCTTCCAGAGTTTTTAGTTAACTTTTCCAAATACATTTAACTCAAATTTTACTTTCTTTCAAATGATTTGACTAATAGGAACTTAACAATTCATCTCTAATTTAAAACTCTAAAATAACTACAACTGTATTAAATATTTAGTATGGTAAACAAAACACAATTTATTACAAAAATTATCAAAAGAATGCATTTTTTTGGTAATTTTGCAATTTTAAGATTAATGAATAGTATTTTAATTTTATAATATCGTGTTGTAGATCAATTTAATATACACAAAATAATGTTATTAGTATTTTTATAGTTATACCTCTTGATCCTGTAAACATTATTTTAGTTATTGCGTCTTAACAAGGGCGACTTTACGAATTGCGGAGCTCCAAAGAAATTAATTTTTCGAGGCCAAAAATTTTTTTTAAACTTTATTTTCTTAGGCAAGAAAAAATACCTTAAATAATATGGCGGTGAAAATTATGCAAAAAAAAGGAATATATAAAAAAAATATTGAGTTTTTCTTCTCAATAAAATATATGTTCATTGCCTTCATATGGCGCGGGGCCCTAAGCAACTGTATCGGTTGCATTGCCCTTCCGCCGGTCCTGCGTCTTAACAATAGTTAAGTGAAAATTTTTTCAAATAAAATAAATTGTATAGGTAATCAAAGGAAATATTCTATTTATATACTATTAAAATAACTTTCTTTTATCAAAATGTTGTAGTCATTCGTAGTTTTATTATACGTTAAAAAATAATAAAAATTTTTCTAAATAAAAAAGTTTGAATAAAATACGGATTTAACACAATAACAATATGACTATATGAGTATTATATAATATTAACATATTATGTTCATTGTGCTATACCCAGTGGCGCAGCTACAAATTGAAGCGTTCTGGTGCTAAATAAAATTTTTCCTCCTTTTAAAATAAGCAAAAAAACTCATTTGTATAAATTACTCTGGAAATCGAGAAATTGACTATAAAAACCATAAGTAAGCAAAAAAAAAACTACGTACCTAAGATTAGAGGAAATTGAGAGATAATAAAAGTTTAGCACTCCTGGGAGTTCGACGTCCAGGGGCAGCTGCTCCTGCTGTCTCTGCGGTAGCTATACGCCAATGGCTATACCATTTTCTTTTGAGTGTAAATTAAATCGAAGAAGAAGGTCTTTACTTAGATAGGCACTAAACAGTTTTAGCAGTAAAAGTGCATCTTTCCCAAATTAATAATCAAGATATAATCTACATTTTAACGTGGGTGATTTTTGATCAAATATTTTAACCAATATTAGGTAAATTGTAAAATTTAATGTCCTAATGCTCTATAGAATTCTGTTTCTAATTATATCAAGTCACCCATAAAAAAAATTTAGACAAATTATTTACTTTTAATTTTATATAGATGTACTTTTGAATTAAAATTGCTCAGTTTCTTAGAAAATGTATTTTCCAAAAAATGATTATATAAAAAAAACAGCTAAACGCTGTGTTTATATTTAGTTGTAAGAGATATAAAAAAAATGTACAAAAGTGTTAAGAGTACCTATAGGTAACAATAAATTTGGCAAACTAAAATTTTCAAATCGTGGAGGGGTGTCCAGACATGGAGGATACATTTTTAAATTACGCCACTGATTAACCATACACCTATACTTATTAGTGTTGGCCACTTCCCCGTCGCCTATTTTCCCGTCCGGCATTTGCCCGTCAAAAATTTCTCCGTCTTATATAATATATAATTTACTATAATATAATATAGTATTTGATACGCATTGATACGATGTAAATATAATATACCTACCTATATTATAGGTATATAGTATACGAGTACGAGTATTTTCATCACTATTAGGTTCATGTCATCCAACGATATGGCATTTAGTTGAAGTTCTCAAAAAACACCAAAATTTAACTGATTAATGTTCAAATTAATCAGTTTATCGCTGGGTATAAACCACCAAAAAAAAAAAAATAAATAAATAAAAATAAAAATAAGCTAAAAGCATTCAAAACATTGTAGAATCATATAATGAATGTATAGTCTTGAGCAGGGATCTCCAAACTATACGGCCTCCGGGCCACATTCGGTCCGCGAACAAGTCTTAACTACCCCCCCCCCCTTTAATGGATGATAAAAATCTAAAAATATGTGTAATATTTCACGTTACAATATTGTTAGTTTTAACAGATTACCCAAATATACCATATTTCACAGCAATTCGATGGCTCAGCCATGTTTTGTATCACAATTTTTTGAAATAAGAAATTAAATTGAAATTATTTTGATTGAAAAGATTTGACCATTGTTTTTATTAACTAGCAGATTGTGAATGGGTTTGGAAAGTAGCTTTTATGTAATCACAAACTATTTAAAATTATTAATCAAAAATATATATATGTTTTAATTCTTATATATAATATATTTTTGTAAAATTAAAAATAATTTGTATTTATATACTTTTGGCTCGCTTAGTGTGTTTAATTTTTCATATTTTCATAAGGCCCTCGAATAAAAAACTTTGGAGACCCCGGGTCTTGAGGATTATAATTTATGTGGGATTGCTCACAACATACATTTTCAAAATTAGGCACTTATTAAAATTATTTAAAATGAATTATTAATGTTTTATTATTAGATACTAATTAAGTTTTTAATTAATTTTTTTAATATTAATTTTATAATATTTTTTTCGGTTTTCATCTTATAGATTTATGTTTTATATTTGTCGCGTATTATTTGTAGTAAACTAAAGTTATGTATAAAATAAAGTTTTGTTATATATATAATAATATATTAGTACGAATTTTTATTACACTATTTTTTTTTCAATTAAAATTACTTTTAAGAGAAATTACTATAAACAATAACATATAATTGAGAGGAAGAACAGTTTTTTATTTTTTATTTTTAATGACCAATGACTGTATTAACAAGTCTTCGGGAACTGTGTGAAAGCAACCATATTACGATTTATTAACTCTTATAGTTAATAGGTTATAGCAAACAAAATTTTTAAACTTAAAACTTGATTTTCTCGAATTAAAATTTTCGGACCATAATAGCTACTGTTCTTCCACGCACCGATTCAATTATATTTTCATTTAATAAAACAAAAAAATTAATTCTTTAAGAGCGCATAATTTATAGTTTAATTATGTAGTATATTATATATAGGTTTATATTATTTTAAAGTCATAGAATTTTTCATTAGTTTGCCGGTTAAACCACAGAAACCTTAAATTTACCTACTATAATTGCCAACTGAACTTAATTTTACCGACTTATTTTCCTAAAATGGAAAGGTATCTCCCTCCTCATTGGAATGGCCCTGGGACTATTGAAAACCATGCCTATGAATATGGAATACGTTTTTGAATTTAACAATGTTAAAAATAGTTAATAACTTAATATACATATTCATAATATATAGGTACAATACCATTGATATACATACGTATGTATAATATATACAATATTGAAATAGGTATTAATTGTAGTTTAGAAAAGTATACGATTTTTCAGATATGATTATACATAATACAAGGCATTCAAAAAGAAACGTAGGTAGGTGCTGTACTATGAATTACAATAAAATATTATTTTATAATTTTCGGTAGGTATCATATTTTGTTCATTTTATATCGATAGAAATTATAGAGAAGATTACTTTTGTGAAATTATACGTAAAAACTTTTTAATAATTTTCTCATAATATGTAACAATTTAATTAGTTTTAAATAGTATAATAACCATTTGTAAATATTTTCAATATAAATATTTAATAAAGATCTGGTTTAAGGAGTTCAAAACAAATAAACAATAAAATAATATAGTTAAAATGTAGTTTATACTATAAAGTAGTACCCAATGCTGAGCAAGTTAATGATTTTATTGAACTCAGTTAAGTTAAAAAAAATTAGATTAAAGTTAATAGTTTTTTTTTCTTAGCGATTAAATTAAGTTAAAAAATAACTTATTAACTTAAGTTAAGTTAATTTATTTTTGTACGAGTTAATATAACATTTTAGATATATAGGTATAATTATGTATTTTATTATTTTGGAAATACTGTTATTTTTTAACTTTAGGCATCTTGGAATTTTTTGAAATCTTTAGAATAATACTATTGAAAATACCACAATGTAATTAATATTAAATGGTGTAATTCTAAAGATTTTTAAAAATTCCAAGATGCCTAAAGTTAAAAATAACAATATTTCCAAAAAAATAATAGACGCTTATTAGAAGAAGGGCCCAATTCTGTTTTTTTTTTCAAAATGCATTTTTAAATATTGTTTATTGGTGGGAAATCTAATATATTCCTCAATTTATATAGGTACTACGGGGAAATTGTTATATAATATATTATAGGTATTCTGTTTTTTATTTATATTTTCAGGAAATAATTTTTACAATATAATTACCACTTTATTTTTATTCAACCATTTTGACAATAGACACAATA
Source organism: Pemphigus obesinymphae (assembly GCA_025469235.1). Taxonomy (NCBI): domain Eukaryota; kingdom Metazoa; phylum Arthropoda; class Insecta; order Hemiptera; family Aphididae; genus Pemphigus; species Pemphigus obesinymphae. The sequence goes on along the minus strand of JAIPRL010000437.1, from coordinate 53,034 downwards.
TGAAATCAAATAAATGTATCAATTATTTCAAAATTAACGTAACTGAGTTTTAATTAAAAGTAACTTGTTATTTAAAGGTAACATAACCAAAAATAAGTTAAGTTAAAAAAAAAATCAAATATAAAATGTTAAGTTAAAAGCTAAAATTAGCTTTTTTAACTTAACTATTAACTTATTAACTCGTTAATGCCCAGCATTGGTAGTGCTTACCTATATATATATATATATAGTATATACTAGGATAGGTTATACACATATGTAGGTATACATACAGGCGATATAGCGTATGAAATATGGTAGGTAATTATTAAATATAACTGGATATATAATATTAGTGTAATTTTTAAATTATGTATTAATAGTTTTAAAATATACTTATAACGAGTTTATCATTTGACTCCTTACGCCTTTCGCCAGATAATTTTCATTTTTTTTTTTTATAAACAAAGACATTTTCGTCACACTCTAATGAGTAATAAACTCTCAGTTCTCGCCTATTCAGTTATGGTTCAAATAAAATATAGTTTTCACTAAAATACAAAATATTTGAAAGAAATGTTTTATACATAAATGATAAATGAACCACTTAAGAGGACGTTTCACACGCATTTGTTGTCTCTGTCCATCTAATAGGCAATATAGCATAATTATACTACGCAAAACAATAAGTGTGGTGTTTACGTTAAAACACCTATTACCAATTTCAAAAAGAAGAGTATTTTCTAGAAAATGGCATATACTTTTTATAAAATATTTTTTATCAAAGAAGTTACAAAAAAGATATGTCATTTTCTAGAAAATATTCTCTTTTTCAAAATTGGTAATAGGTGTTTTAACTCTAATTTTAACGCAGACACCATCTTTATTGTTTTCCGTAGTGTAATTTTGCCATATTGCACATTAGATAGACGGAGACAGAAAATGCGGGTGCGACGTCCTCTTAAATATTTTAAAACATTTTAATTTGTTTTAAATACTAAAAAGTGATTAAAACCCTTAAAGTTACGTATATAAATACGAAACAAATAATCAATATGCTTTGTAGTTTATGTATTATACACACATAATACATATGTGTATACACAGTGTTAGGTAAGTTACTTAAATAAATATTTATAAATATTTAAATATTTAAAACTAATAAAGTAATTAAGTTACGTTACCAGTTACAAAATAAAAAGGTAACTAGATTACTTTTTCATTATCTAAATACAAAGTAATATGTTACATTAATTTTTAATCTCAAAAGTAAATATTCAAAATGACTAGGTACGTTATTTTCAACATTTTAAAATATGTAAAAATGAAAATAATAATATAAAATATTAAAACTATCATAATTTTATTATGATTGTATAACCATCAGTCGAATATTATGAAATACATCATACTCCTACCAATTTATAAAATCATACAATCGTTAAAATATCTGCTTTTTTAATTATTATCAATTTTAGATGAATTATTAGAATGAATTTTATTTTTTATTTATACAAATGTAACGCGTTATTTTACAAAATTACTTATAAATAACTGACGTAGTTACTCTTACGTTACTATAAAAAATAAATAACAAAGTTAACATAACGTTACTCGAAACAATGACTACGTTATAGTAACGAGTAACATCCATTGCAACACTACCTAATACAGTATATACAGTAAGTATCAGTAGTTGAATCGGAAAAAAAAATATAGACAAATTCTGAACTTTGTTAAAAAATTAGCGTTCCGGGACATATATGTCTGTAATATATTAGAGAAAAGTAAGCCGCGCAGGACTTTGTCAACTCTACCTCCTATCCAAATTCTCAACCGGGGAAATTTTTAAAAACTTTTTAGATTATTATATAACTTATATAGCACGAATAGAATATAAAAAATAAATCAAATTAATTAAATAAATAAATGTTGGGTTACATATTATCGAGAAAGTATAGTTTAAGTATTTCTCTTTAAAAAGAATTGATTATTGAACATTTATTTCTTTTAAATGAATAATATAGGAAGCTGTGGATGTAATCTGAAATGTAGTTATTATATAATTTGTCAACAAATTTGTTTTTATAAATTTCTGATAAATGGTCAAAAAGTTTTGAAAATTGTATCTTGTTAATTACACGTACACGTCAATACGTCAATTTATCACTGCTATTGTAATTGTAAATAATGACTGTGATTGCAAAGAGAGAAGTTGTATTATTTATAGAACGTGGACGTCATTTTGAACAAATATCGTGATACAACAATAAAAAATGGTACTGTTATATGAATATTTCTAAATTACTTTTAAAATATTAAATTTTTGGATTTTAATTTTTTTTTTTAAATTGTATAAAATTGCCTATGCAGAACTCCTTACAAAGCAGGTGTACCGTGTACAAACTACCTACTGGGAAAATCTAAAATTAACTTCTTTAAAGTATCAACTACAATAAATTTCCCATCAGAAAGCTTTATTATATTATTATATTATATTTATTATATTCCCATTAAACTCCTTATACCTAAACTAAAATGCAAACAAAAACGACTATAGAACAACGGAAAATCCAAAACATAGTGATCAGTGATAGAAGTAGAACACAAATCGCCATTCCACCAATAAAATTAAATGCAAACAACTACCTACCAATAATAACAGAAATTTACCGGTGTCGCATTAATTTCGCCAAGATTTCACCATCCTTTTAGGCTTTAGCCATCTATGGATAATGGAGATTATTTATTACCTATGATACCGACATGATTTAATAAGATCAATTATTCAACATTTTACATCGTAAATTTTATCTAAAACCCATTATGCAATAAGAACGAAAAAATAATTTAAACATACACTACGTTCCTTGATAAATAAATTAAGGGGTACGCTGTTAAACACGAAAAAAATGAAGAGTAGCTCCGTCCTTCCCCAAATCCACGGGTAGGTTAGGTTGGGTTAGGTTAGGTTACGTACCACATTATTTTCTATATCGATTTATGTGAAAAACCATACAGGATGGATAATATGAGAGTAATACAAAATTCTAGAAATAAAAAGTAAGTATATATTGTACCTAATGGCTAATAATAGTTTATAATATATATAATATATATGTTACATTTCCAAATTGTGAGTGTCAGGGTAATGAACTATGCCTTTCTCCGATGTTTCTGTTTACCACAATATAAAGTGAAGTTACTATATACATGTAAATATAGTATATAGGTAACTATATCTACCTACCTAATAATAATGACGAGTTGTGCATGATATCAGTTAAGTTGATCGTTATAAGCTTGGTGCCGTGAATCCATGGACTATAAGTATAGTAAGTACAGACGTTCACTTTCGTCGAGGTCTCCCATATATATATATATATATATATACACATATATATGTAAATTGTAAGTGTATACCATATGGTATACACTAGACCATAAAAGCTTATATATATTTAGGTTTACGTAATTCGTTGTGTAGAAAGTTTTAATCCACAATTTATGGAAACTATAATGATTAGTTTTTTAAATGTTATCTCTAATTTTATTTTTAAACACAATATCTACGTAAGTATAATAAACACGAAATGCATACTTCAAAATTTTAAAAATATATATACATTATATTACATAGGTACCTATGTTAATTAATATATACCTATACCTATTCTAACATTCAAACGTGTAATATAATATTGTCTGTGTTTTCTAAAATAATATAAACAAATACATCATATAGTAGATTTGCAGATGATTATACCTATATATTATGACTCGTGTATCTATTACATGTATATGGTCAAATGACTGTATAACTGTAAACTGCGTCTATAGACACGTGTAATGTGTAGGTAGATTGTGTTATTTTCGAGATATGTAGATTTTATGCATATAAAAATATATCAGTGAAAAGCGATATAATATTATATAGGTACTCATATAATATGTTTATAATTTATTATGCGAGTATACACAATATATAATATATATATCTGTAAATTTAAAACAATATTTTTAATAAACACAAAACTTTAAAATTCGGATCAATACATAGGAGGTGGAATGGTGGAAATAGTTCGATCGTAGGATAGTATACTGGATGGTGGATTTATTAAAATTGATAACAATGCCAAATAATTTTTAGTGAAATTTTACGAGCAAGTATTAGGGCGTTCTACTCCTCCCACCTTTAGGGTAAATATTTTTTCTAGTTAACTTTTTAATTTTTTAATTTTTGTAATGTACATGACGTACTACTTTCACCCCTACCTATTAGCAATTTAAAAGTTATTCGTCTAGTGGCATATTTAGTGACAAGCAAAATCGGTCTTAGTTTTGCAGTAAATGTAATACCAAGGCCAAGACAAAGACTAAACTTCAAGACTCGTAGTTTTGTTTTTTAAATAAAATACAATTTTCAATTTTTGTAAATTTATAAAAATTAATTAATTAAATATATTATGCATATATTATAGATATTTTGTTATGATAATTTATTCATCACAATCTATTGCAGTTTTGTAATGCAATCAACAATATCCTACTATAATACGGGTAAACCGGTTTCCAATTATTTCCCATATGTTCATGAAAGTTTGATTTATTAAAAATTTATGATATATAAAAGATGAAAGAATATTTTAAAAGATTATTTTATGAGGAATTTTTGAAAGCGGAAATAGATAAAGTTGAGTGGAATTTAGATATGGTGGGCTTAATAGGAGAAAAAGTATGGAGTGCAGTTAGAAAAATGAAAAATAAAAAACAGTAGGACCTGATGGAGTACCAGTAGAATCATGGAAAGTATTAGGACGTTTAGGTATAGAAGGTGGATAAAGTTATTTAATAAGGCACTAGTTGAAGAAAAAATTATAGAAGCGTGGAGGAAGAGTTGTGTGGTACCAATACTAAACGTTAATGTATAGGAATGTGGTGATTATAAAGATATAAAACATATGAGTATGAAGATTTAGGAAAATATCATAGATAAGAGGGAAAAGAATGAAACATTTGTTACAAGAAATCTGTTTAGGTGTATGTCTTAGAGATCAAAAATGAAACTAATATTTTGTATGAGACAGATAGTAGAGCAGTATAAAAAAAAATATGAGAAAGATGTACATGATATTTATTGATCTAGAAAAGGAGTATGATAATTTATAGGGTTTCTAGAGAGATTTTGAAGTGGGCATTAATTAAGAAGGTATGATAGAGGTATGTGAATGGAATTGAGGATAAGTATGAAGGAGCAAGTACAAGAGTACAAGTTTGTGTGGAGAAACTGAGGATTTTAAGGTCAGAATAGGAGTGCACCAGGGTTCCGCTTTGAGTCCTTACTTATTTTCCTTGGTAATTAATGAAATAACAAAGGATATAGGTACAGAATGAAGTACCATGATGCATGTTGTTTGCAAATGATATATAGTTCTGGTAGGAGAGAGATCCAAGGAAGTTAATAGTAAACTTAAAGAATGGAGAGAAGTTCTTAAAGGAAAAGGATTAAGGATCAGTAGAGGTAAAATAGAATATATAGAATATGACTTTGGAGAATGGAAACACGGAGCGAATAGGGAAAGGCAAGTAATGAAGTTAAGTAGGGATAATGTGGGTGAGTTTGAGAGGTTCGAGTATTTAGGATACGTTCAACAGAAGGATAGTGGTATCGAGAAATATATAAGAAACATAGGATTAAGTGTGGTTGGATGGAGATGGCTCTGGTATGTTTTAAGGAGGAAAGAAATCGAGTCGAGTAAAAGTGAAAAACTAGAAGTTGAAGATTTCGACTTTTTCTCATATTCAAAACCTCGGTAGATCACTTACTCTTCAATTCCTTCAGCGTCGCATTAGACCTGCAATCAGCTTCTTAAAATAATTCAGCCATATCCCATAAGTCAATAAAAATAGAGTAATAGGTCCAGGCCTGACACTCTTTACTCTTTATTATATAAAAACTACATTTTGATGTACATTTACAACTTCCTTGATTATTATTCATTTAAAAAGAAAAAAAGTTCAAAATATGTAATCCAATGTTGATGTAAAAAAAAAATGTTGCGTTTTTACATTCATGTTATATAACAATGTAAAATGTTTTTGAAAATGTCCCCTGGTTGAGAAACTTTCGATAGGGAGTATGGGGGACGAAGTCCTCCACTGTACTTTTTCTCTGACATGTCCCGGAACGCTGATTTTTCAACTAATCCAATAGTCTGTCCTTATTTTTTTCCCAATTCAACCACTGATAAAAATGGATTTATTGTCCATTCTATATAGATTCTATCTATTATCGAATGAACTAAAACTGTTGTTATCCGCACCGTACCGCAAACAAAACGCTAAATATACGCCACTGTATCCGTCTGAAATGATGTAGGTACCACCTACCTATACACATAATACTTATTTTATACGCATGTTTTTTTTTTTTTAAATTTTATATTAAATTTTTAAATTCTCCTTCCTCGTAAAAGTGATTTATAAAATAATATCATTTAATCTATCATTGGGGCTTCGCCAAACAACATATTTCATGATGGTGCGTGGGTGGGTGGGGGGGGGGGGGGGTAATGTGTTTTTTTTTTTTCATACGTGCGTAATTACTATACCTAGTGTAGGTATATATTTATAAAAAATTGGTAGTAGTATTTCGAGTTTTGTGCATTAAACAATAAGAATATGGCGCGTGGGAGGCGAATGGCGGAGCTCGCGCGCGCCCTTCTCAAACGCGACGACCGTATGCCGCGGTGGTGGAAATCCGTTCGCCCGCGTAGAGCCCGTTCCCGTTTCGTCTTTCACCGCGGTTCAGTCAGAGTCCGGTTACCGAACTACACTATAACCACACGCCTAGGTGTACCGCACACGTCCGCGCACACACACGTAGGTAACGACATATTATTGTTACACGGTTGCCCCGACGCAGACACACGCACTCGCGGTCCCTGTCAGCCTCCGTCGGTGGGAAACCCATATTTTATTTTATTTTGCTGCGGCAGACGGACGTACACTGCAAAACCAAGTACACCGGCCGTGTTCACGTGCACGTCACACACATCACCGGAGATCGTATATTATTGTCGTATTGTAATAATAATAATAATATATTATCATAGTACAGAATAGCAAGCAGTGGTCATGGACAAACAACAAGAGGCCGCGGCCGCAGCAGTCGGCACACCGTCGGAGGACGGCATGAGCATAAAAACGGAATACCCCGCGCACGAGGTGTACGTCTCCGAACCGCCGCCGGTGAGTAAACGATGGAAAATATCGAAACAAAATTATAATTAATAACATATAGGTACCACGATGACTAAACAATAATAATAATAATAATAATTATAATAGTAACGTGTAAGAACCGTTTAAGAAATCGTTCTTGGACCGCCCGTCTGCGGTAGAGTGGCGGGCGGCCCGTCACACTCCATTTCGCGGTTCGCGCGAGAAAGTCGAAACGCACGCGGCGCGCGGGCCCGTACGGTAAAACCACACGTAAAACGGTTAGGTCGTCGGGCTTTACGTCGGGCGTACTTATTACCTATAAAACGTATCTGGTCCGCGACCGGAAGCGTATTTGATATTATATTATTATATTTGCCCGTCGTTCCCGATCGGCATATTTGTTGGGGATAGTATATCCTATAACGTCGTAGGTTGCGGTTTACCCGACCATCAGCTGGAATCGAGCAGTAGACGACCTATAGGTATATTATAGAACCTAATATATACATATTTGTATATATGTATAATGTCGATGGTTACGACGGAAAAAAAAAACCATTATAGTTTATTACGTTTTTCGAGAAAGATTAAAAACAAAATTTTCCAGCCAAAAATTAAACGCTTAAGAGGACGTACAATACACGCACGATTTTCGAGGGGTTTTGTAAAGGCAATTTTTACGACATTTTAAGAAACATTAAAATCCATTGATTTTAATGTATTTTTAAATTGATTTAAAAATAGTCTTGTGTCAATAACATTATTTTATTGTTGTTGTGCAATTGTGATATTTGTTGAAAAAACACGACTACGCAAAATCACGATTACTCGTTTCCTATACCTAGTGGTTTAAGAGCAAAAACACCTATTATAAAATTGAAAGTTCACAACATTTTGGAGGGAATGTTATGTCGTTTTTTCAATAAACTAAATATTTATCATACGATCTAACATTCAAAAATCATTTTTTTTTTTTTTTTTTTTTTTTAGGTTTTTAACGGTTTATAACTTCTTTATAGGCGTTATTTTATATAAAGGATATTGCATTTCCTCCGAAATGTTGTTAACTTTCGATTATATAATAGGTGTTTTTATTCTTAAACCATAAATGAGCGTACGCCTACGATCGCTTGGGCTTTGAACAAGAAAATTGACGGTTATTTTCTAACATCATCATTAAGCGTCTATCAATCTCTTTTTTTCGTAACCATCAATCTCGAATCTCAATATATTTATATTATACCCAATCCATATACGGCAATACCATATTCAGTGGCGTGCTGGTAGACTTTTTTTTTAGACCTTTTATAAGTATAGAAATTCAAAACTCAAAAACCTTCGTAACATTTGACCATTCGAGATACGATATAAGATTTAGTATAGATACTCAATATTATCGTTGAAAAACATACATTTTACAATTCATACATTATTATTGAATTATACTATAAATAAACGAGAAATATTTTCTCAGTGACCAATCGGCACCTGTAATAATATATATGAGTAAGAAAATTTAAAAAAAAAATTTGCTTCGGTAACGTCACTCACGGAAAATACCAACAGTGTTACTAAATTATCTTTATAGGCCATATACATATATGTATATATAAGTATAGTCGAATCGTATACATTTTTATTAATATGCGTTTAATTCCGTTTTCTGTATTTTTTTTTTTTTTTTTACGTAAAACAATAGTCGATACAAATGAATAATTGTTTTTATTGTACGACAATGTACAATGAAAATTATGTACCTATTTAGTTTGTAATGTTACACATAGCACAAAAATGAATATGGTTGTTTGGTATGCAGTATTGCGGTATACATTAATTATACCTATTTAATCGCACGCAACAAGCTACAATCGCTTTTCAGCGCCTTTAAAACCCGTACTTTTTGGCTGACGTCAAATCCGATCTTCGATACGATTATTTTGTTACAAACAGTATTTTCAACCGCGTTATTTTCATATATTATAATACCCATATATTACATCAATATAAAATATTGTGTTCGCGTGTATACTCATAGAGATCAGATCAGGACTACCCGTTGACTGCGAGGTGTCTATATAGTATATACCTAATTAATACGCGTCTCTGCTCATCGTCGTCGTTATTGTCTTCGTAATATATATTTTATTATTGTACATATTGATGTCTAAGTACAACAGTCGAGCGTATTCGAACCATAAAATTCTGTTGTTAGACGTCGAAAAAAAAAAAAAATAAAACAAAAACGAAAAGGTTATTATATAGGTGGTATACCGCCTCGTCAGAAAAAAAATATTACAATAATATTATATAGGTACACCGGTACAGCATATACTATTATATACCGTGTATAAAGACGTATATTTATATATAGTAATGCTGATGATGATAATAATAATAATAATAATATGTAAAAGATGGTGTGTCGAGGACAACTGGGTATAACGACTGTAAACTATAATATATAGTAGGTAAATATCCTTTCTCTCCGACTCTCGTGTTGGGCGAGCAGAAGCACATACAACATTACCTTGAGTCAAATATTGTATTATTCCTACAATGCGCGCGCGTTTAATAGTCGTGTGAGCGTTTTCAATACTATTTTTTTTTTTTTTTTTTCTTTACAACGAATTACAATATAATTTATGGTGTCCCGTGTAAAAAATAAATATCATTTAAGAGAGCTTTTCATGCTTGACATACGTTTATATTATCTTACCGCTACCGGCTACAAGGTCATCTTATTGCGTAACTATATAATATAGGTGTACAATAATAGTATAATGTATAAAATATATTCGTACATTTATTAACATATTATATTATGTTATTATTATTGTGCCTATGGACAAGACGAAGAGTCGGCGAGAGAGGTTGACTAAATAATAAATATGCTAATCATCGTCGTCCGCAGATCCAACTGGTTTTCACAGGCTGACACAAGAGAAAAAATTGTAGTGTATATTATATATTATAGATTTCATATTAAAATCGGTTTGTAAATCTGATAGATAAATTTGTATATTAGTATTATTTGTGCGCAATTGCAGCGTGTACTAGTTTATGTATGTAGGTAAGTATATAGCCAGTATAGGTACCTACTGTAAAAAAAAAACGAACTAAAAATGGTTTTAGTTGGTTTTTTTTTTTCTAGTAAAACCTGAATGTACTCATATATGTGTATATATATATATATATATATATTTACCGTGTACACTGTACATAATACATAATATAGTAAGTAAAATATGTAAATGTCACTATTTTACGTGTGTCGTACTGCAGTGTGCATTGGCTAATGATTTGTCGTCGAACCAGTCGCAAAACAGGATCTTTCAAGCTAAAAATATAAAGGCACATTAAATTATTCAAATACGTTTTCCTTATTCTGGAATAAAGTAAAATGCCAAACGTAACCAACATAACGATATGGTAAACCACGAATATTGTATTAAATATGTTTTCGTCCGTTTTTGAGTTGATTTCAATGAAGTTTGGTTTATGAAATTTATGACACTTACTTCTTGTTGATACACTAATATCATGATCGTTATAATTCATTATATTTAATAATATTATGCACTTTCCAGTAAGATTTTAAGTGCACTGCAAATTACATGTATGTGCGGTAAACGCAGTTTCACTTGGGGTATCTACAACAAATGTACCTATATAAACACACGAATACAACTCACACGCACGCTTTCTCTCTTGATACGACCCATTAAATGATTTATGAATTTGACGGGTTTTTACATGAGTTAAATGCCTTTAATGACGAATTTTCGCATTCACCTATAAACATCTTTAGACACTTTCCATTTCCAGTAATATACACGACGTTTGAATGACGTAGTCCGAAAAGTAGGGAGACTGCAAAGAAGATTAACAAAAATATATTTTCACAAGTCACTCAATCACTATATTTAGTAATTTGTTTGCCATATTTGTGTCTACGAATTATTAAGAGATAATATTTACTTGTATTTATAATGAAATATTTAGATTTTTATTTAATTTCTCGCATTTTTTCATTATTTTTTTAAAAATTATTATAGTTCTTCAATTTCGTCAATAAGAGAATATCCTCAATTATGAGTTGGACCATAGAGCATAAGCCCATATAATATATTATTCAATATTATATTATGTAATTTAGCCTAATTGTATCTGGCTAGTTAACAAAATAACTATTTTTTTTTCTGATCACTATGTCACATAGTCTAGTGCAAATTCTATAAATATTCATTAGGTAATTTAAATGTAGGTAAATTTCATGAAAAAATTAAAAAATAGTTTTTCAGTTAGGTAAGCTCTATAATACAGGAGATACATTTTTAATTTTCACTTCGCCTATTATAGTACGAGTTTTTATTGAGAGAAAAAAATACGTTTATTATTCATTCCAAAACATTTTGTTGTACTCGTATAAAAAACAATACCTATGTTAAATTACATAGAAAGTATATTACACGATTTAAAAAATATTTAAATGCGACATTCACATTTTTTTCTTAAAAAACATTTTAATACACGATTACTATACCATTACGCAACAACACGAATACCTGCGTTTCTATCGACGAGTAGGTATATTCAGAAAATTCAAATATTTTATTTCATATATAAGTACCTACGAATAATAATATAATTACGCAGGATTTTCTCACACACCCGACACACATAGAAAAACCACCTAGATAATAATTATGCAATATAATTTATAATAGGTATCTAGTAAATATATATAGATACTACAGTTGTTATATTATATTATATGCTCTCTAATGAACGGTAATTGTCAAAATATAATGAAACTCGATAACCGTATCATTGATTAAATTTACTGTCTTTACTATATAATAAATAGGTACCCAATCATTTTCTCAATAAATAGCCTACAGTATAAGTACATATATATATATATATATTATACACTATACTTATACATTATACTTGTAATGTAATATCGTTACAGGCTGTAATATTGTATAGATTAGGACAAATTCAGCATTTAGAAATTTTCATGACTAATCTATATTGTAGTAAAAAAAAATTTCACTAATGAACGTATTCGAGATTACTATTACAAAACGTGCAATTATAGAGAAAATTTTGCATTCATAGTTTTAGAAAAATAAAATACTTCATTATCGTCAAAATAATTTTGCTAGTTATTTTTGTTTACGTAATTACGTGTACATTTTCAATAGGTCTTAGTTGCTATTTGGTAAAACATACCCATGGATACAAAATATTAGAATACTAGGTATATTAGGTACTCATATATATATAATATGATTTAGGTGCATACATGGCTAAATATGTAGGTAGATATTTAGCCATGGGTGCATACACAATCATTTATTACGTTCATATTGGTACTATGGTACATACATTTTACCTATACAATAGTACATTTTTAAAACATATTTTAATACACTTTGTAAACTCAAAACTAAAAGTTCAGTTGGTTCCAACTTATTACCATTTTTGATACCTGCAGAATGTCTCATATCAATTTAAAACTCATATAATTTTGAGATGCACACAATTGCCTTTGCACCACCAAATGCCTGATTAATTTTGCTAACATATAAAATATTATAATAAGTCTTTTAAAATTTGCATAAACAAATCCTATAGTGGTTGATCAGGTCAGTGATATGATATCAAGTTCGGCTGAATACCTACTAAAAGATATACCTATAGAAAACTTTTTATATTTCTTATCTACTCTAAATTCTTTTAGCGAGTAAAAATAATAGTTCTAAACACATTATTATTATCTTAAACGTACGTTTTAACTTCAATTAGTTTTACAGATTGTATTTATTAAAATTTTCAATTTCACTCATTAGGTATACAAATATTATTAGATAAATTGGACTCAATTCGAGTAGTTTGTTGGTATTTTTAGAATATATATTTTTTTTTTTTGAAAAATATGATAACCTAGCTATTCAAAATATCAAGGCAATAGTAGTCGATACTCGATACCTTACTTAACGGAGGCGCTCTAAATATGAACTTGGATGATATACCTAGATATATATTAATATTGTTTTTTTTTTTTAAATCTGACATTATATTAATTAATTTTAGCCTATAAGTATCCACCGATATATTATAATCGGGTTAATCGAATACCTCTATATTGTAATATTATTAGTGCGTGCCTATATTATGTTTAAAAAAACATACGAGTATGTTAAGCGCGTAAACAGTAAACACTAAGTATACCTAGGTATACCTGCATAATTTATTACATTATTGTGTGTAACGCGTCGCGCACCGATCGCGCACACCGTTTAATTCGTCAAGTAGTGCGGAATCAAACGCGATAAATATCATACGAAAAAAAAAATAAAAAATTCACCCGTTAAGCTATAATAATATTATCGATATAATACAAAATATATAATAGACGATATTGCATAACTATGCGCCTACTTCGGCTATCGAATTACACAACTAAAATATAGGAACATATAATAATATAAATTACACACACACATATATTATTATGTACACGCACATTACTTCATATCATAATATTTTTTTATTCCGTCCCAAACCCCACCGTCGAGTCCAGGTTCAACGAACCAAACGCTTTCTCCTCAATATAGGTATATCGAATATAAATATATATATATATATATATATTATATATAGATACGTGTCTATATGTGGTCTTTGTGTGTTATCCGCATCGACTTAAGCGGGAAAATATATGACAAAATTATATAATTATATAAAACGATTATTGAATAATAATAATAATAACGACAACGTGACAAGTGTCGAAAATCGTCTGGACACAATATATACGATTGTATATAAACGTATAAACACAACGTACTTATCTATATGTACGATTTTTTATATAAATATAGGTGATTTTTTTTTTTTTTTTTTTGTTATTGGAGTAAAAATATCTACAGTTAATAGTAGCTGCAGTGGCGTAATCAGCGCTGTAGACAGACCGGTGTATACTCATATTTTATTTAATAATATCAATGTAAAATAAATCTCAACTGTTACCTACGTTATATTATTAGTATTTATATGACGTAAAAAGTAAAGCAACTATTTTCGGTCCAATATTGTCTCTTCACTTTTTCACACGAAGCGACAAAGTTGTCATATCTTTCATTATCAATCTTCAAAAGGAAACCATACTTGAAAGTTAAGACATAATATATAATTGTTATTATAGATAAAACAAAATTAGGTGCGTAAAATTCCATATTATAAATATGAGTGGGTACATAACATAGGTACCTATGTTATTTTCAAAATACATGAGTTGAAGATTTTAAAATTGTGAAAATAACTATGAAAAGTTCATTTTTTTTTTAAATATTAATTATCTACCCGCCCACTAAAATAATAAATTCGGAATTACGTTTGAAATCGTGAATTTATAGTAAATATTTTGTAACAACGGGTTGCGAGTATACGCGTAGGTATTTAAATTTTAAGTTGCTCTGTGCAGTGAACTGAATTTCGTGAATTTCAGGCTTAACCGTCGAAAATTGTAAAAATCCTATGTTTTATATACGATCATGAATATTATTATATTAGACGTATTCCAAACTAAATAGTGGTCCAAGTAATTTTTAAGTGCAGGTATTGTAGAAATAAATCTTATATAAATCGTTAAGTTGACAAACTTGGACTTAAAAATAATTATTCCCTTTATACTTATAGAATTTTTCTTCTTCTATTTATATTCATAGATTTGATATGGTCTGCAGCATGAACATAAGATATCTTAGTTCATGTTTGCAGCAATCCTCTACTTTTATATCTGTCGTGTTTGCCTTTTCATTTCTTCGTACGATTGTACGAATTACAACCTTGGTTATTTATGAATTATTGTATATATATAATATACATATTTCCAATCGTGGTTTTCCTCTGTAATTCTTTTCTATAATCCAAACAATTCGTTGTGTCTAAGTATATGCCCATTGTCATTCCTCGTTAGTTAGGTAACATATTAGCACGCTTTTGAAGCACCAAATTTCAAAAGTGTCTATTCTTCTATGTACTTCTTTCGTAATCTTCCACGTTTTGCTATCAAATATTCCAAACGT
This sequence comes from Pemphigus obesinymphae, assembly GCA_025469235.1. NCBI lineage: Eukaryota > Metazoa > Arthropoda > Insecta > Hemiptera > Aphididae > Pemphigus > Pemphigus obesinymphae. Next base: position 37,732 of record JAIPRL010000437.1, on the reverse strand, counting down.
ATGTTTTTATGGATTTATTCTGATCTGTAGGCTATATTATAGTATTTAGTTTATAATATTTCTGGAAGTAAAAACTAAAAACTTTATTTCTGGTTGAATTTTATTTTAGTTTGACACATTAAATTGTGTATCTTTCTTTCACTTCTTCTATCTGAACTTATTATAATGCTAATGTAAATTGATTTACCTGTGATATCTCTTGATTTTTTCTTAAATTTAGTTATTAATTTTTATTATTGTCTCTACTGAGTACTGAGTACACGGTGCACATATAAGAACTTTTAACCGGTTTGTATTTATTTTCATGTTTAGTTTACTATAGGCATTCGTCGTTTTTTTTAAATGTTTTTAAATCTACGCCAGAGATTACTTATAATATATGTAGGTACTTATATATTTACTCGTATTAAACAACATAGTCATAGGTTACCTACGGAATATAATGTATAACGATTCACATGATTTTAAAATTATACCCTATTGGGCATCATATATTGTCTGAAAGTACAGTAAATACCTAGGTACAATAGGTAGGTAATGGTTTTATTTATTATTCCCAATTCGTGTCAAATGTTCTGCGACTCGGTCGCGTACACCGTTATAAACCGTTGCACCGGTAATCAGCTGTACCACCGCACGATAAACGATGTCGTGAACCGCGTCATAATTATATTACTTATAGGTAGGAATAGCTATATTGAAACCGATAAAATGTGGACGACGACCAACTATCGTGCGCGCACGATGAAACATTAATAATAAAGTTAACAGTTATCATCTTGTGGTGCACATTCGCGATCGAAAACTATATATTATAATAACCTTAAAATAACGAAGCGCCTATAATTTCTCGAATTTCATATTATTGTACATTAATCAAATATATAGGTAACCTCAATTTTTTTTTACACACTATAATAGGTACTATACGTAGATAAAACGTAAGCTGCAACCTTTATTTAAAAATACCTTTTTTTCATATAGACATTATAAACAGTGATTAGATTATAGAAAACTCAATAAGAAATGAATAACAGCTATGAAGGTGTAAACGGTTTATAGTAGTCTAATAAAGTCAAATTACAGCAGTTGTGATCTCCAAATATTATTATTTAAACTTGTGTCCTAATTAGGCGGTATAGTAAACTTTTCTGACTGTAAAGTAAACACTTCCCGGTCGTTTCGAGTATATAAAAATTATATGCATGAAAACGCTAAACCAATTACAAACGCAGCCAACATACTCGTAAATGACCAAAATAATATATTATGTCTAATATGGCTGTTCAGCTTTTTAATTTCACATGTAGGTAATATTATAATTTATTTTAGATATATTTTTAAAAATAGAAAGTTATACGTAAGCAATTATAAGTGTTATAGTTTAGAATTTATAAGTAGGTAAGTATCTATATTCTATAGGTATCTAATTATTATTTTTGGTTATCATAAACTAGATACCTTTATACGAGTATATATATATATATATATATATATATATTAATAGCCGAGAAAAGTCAATTAATTAAATTAAATTTGTGTTTACATATGTTAATAATATATAGTTCAATATATTTACATATTATGTTGGTCAAGTACAAATTAAGTTGACCTGGTAAATATTTAAAATCGCTCATCTAATACCTATAGATAACTGTAAATTCTGGTCAACGCATTTCGATTTACATACCATAATCACGTACGCACGAGTCAAGTGTCAGAGGGAACATATCTATAGAGTTAGACCTCCTCCAATCATGTACATGTGTAAGTTGATATAATATTAATTATAATATTAAACAATATCACATAATCAAAATAAATAATGTACATACTAATTAAAATATCAACGTTATTAACAATTTACCCCTCAATCGTTATCGAGTTCAATATGGTTTATTCGGTTTAAATATTTAAATTAACCCAAATATATATATATATATATATATATATAACTGTAGTCTCTACTTATAAGTAAGGCTCGGATTTCTTAAAATACCAAATAATGCCCTTGAAAAATGCGTTTAAAATAATTTTCTTTGAAATTGAAAAAAAAGACATTTATATGATCTAAAAACTCTAAAAAATTACTTAAAATTAGGTAATTATATATATATTTTGTTTTCGATGAAATTAAATTTAAAAATATTATTTATAGGTTATAGATCTTGTTAAGAATGTTTTATTTCAAAACTGAAAGTAAATATTTTGCCATATTTCTAGAAAAAGATAAAAAAAAGTACCTACTCATAAAAATGAAAAATGTCCAAAAAATGTCGTTATTAAAAATGATATGTACCTACATATATATTTAAAATGCATTTTTAGCTGGGAAAAGAATACTAAAAAAAAAATACCTACTAATAATTATCAAAATATATATATATATATTATATATATATAGAAGTAATAGGTACCCATTCCGACTATATATAGTATATACAATATTTATATACATTTATATACTGTACAAGTACAACACTTGCAAAAATATTTTAACATCTATTATATACAATATAATTTATATACTTTATGATTCCCCAAAATAACGTGAGGAATCTAGGTATATGTTTTTACGTGGTTTAAAAAACTATTCTCGTCCACCACCAATTGAACATTTTTGAGCACTACACTGCAGATCATATAATGTATGATTATTGTATACATATTCGTTCTTGATAATAATAATAATATTATTAATTATGTTGCTCTGAAATACACAATAATCAATTTATATGTATCACCACCTACGTATATAAGTATTCTATAGTTTAATGCGGTGTTCCGACAACACTTTTTTTTTTAGAAAACATAAATAATAGTTAAATTTACTATTTATTTACTATTTACTGGTCATTTTTAGTAATATGAACGTATAATTTTGATAAAAAAGTTTTTTTGCAACACAATGTAAAATTAATAATTACCGGAAAAGTGCAATTGTGAAATATAATTATTATCCACTGTTCATTTTTGCACCCGTATTTTAAACCGATATTGCGCGAAAATACTTTCGTTTCTAATACTCCGGCCGTAACAATAATATAATATAATATATTTGTATAAATTATTATTGTAAAAAACTATACACAAGTCATGTGTCGTACGCTATTCAACCCGATTTCTGGAATATGTATTATAATATATGAGTTATAACTACCGTATTATTATTATTATATATATTAAATATTAAATTTTTTTATATATGGCAGTATGAAACAGTTTTAAATATTTATTATAAGCACTACTATATATATTTTCTCATTATAAAAATATTTTTTATTTTCAATTTAATTTGAATCGATTATAATAGTAGGTGATAGCTAATGAGTATACCTTGAGGGTATACCTTGTACCTATACAGCAATTTTCCAAAAAAATAAATCAAACTTTTAATATTATTTTATCTCGAAGATTTTTAATTTTTAGTTTTAGGTTTCTAAACAAGTATATATACCTATAATCCCTGTTATGTCCGTCCGCAGGAGCGAAACGAGCGGGGGAAACTTAAGTTAACTCAGTCAGCCAAAGCGATTGTCAGTCGGCTAAATCAAGGTTGGAGAACGTTTTTTTCTTTGGTATTCTGTTGGCCAATTATATTTTTTGTATTATTCGTTTTAAGTATAATATTTTTATTAGTTACATAGTTACGAGGAACATCGTTGATTTGATTACTATATGGTGATAAATGTTTTGTTTTATAATGTTTTTAAATTATTGTTTAAAATACGTTTATAGAAACCGGGAATTTAGAACGTTAGTATAGAGTGGGCTTTCTTAGCTTGTTTTTTTTTAGTAACCTACAATTTTTATCAATATATTCTGTGCAGAATATGATTTTTTTAAATTTTGATGTATATATTAACATTAAAACATTAAATAGAACCAAAAGTTATTGAAAACTATTGAAAAAATATTGATCAATTATAAGCATTTTAAGTTTAAACATATTTAGGTAAATACTAAATAGGTACCTCCTACTTATAATCTATAAAATATTGTAGTAACCAATATAAGAATTGATGTATCTTATATATACCAATTACATGGAATAATTATTTAGTCATCCATAGGTAATAGGTATTAAATACTCTCTCACCAAAATGTTTAATGTTAAGGACATAACGGATCGTTTTTAAGGAATTAAATACCTATACCAAGGAACTTTTATAAAAAATTAAAATTTAACAATTACTTATATTGAAAAACATTTATATACATACCTACATTTCAAAATTACATTGACGGTGGTCTCATGTCAAAATAATTTTTATAATGTTTTTCATGTTTTTATTTTGTTTTTTTTTTTATATAAAATTTTATTGAAAATAAAGAAAAATGCTAGTCAAAATTATAGTTATATAATAGAATATGCCTGTTTAAAATTATTCGATTTTTATTATTCAAATGGTTATTTATTTATTTATGTCATTATTATGTTATCTAGGAAGTCAATTTCTGCATTAAATATTTATTACATTAAACTATTCGAAATTACAATTTCATAGGTAATAAAAAAGTCGCCCAGATATAGATGGTGGAATTTAGTACATCGTCCCTTCGGTTCTCTAACAGAATAGTGTATATTATTATTATTATTATTATTATTTTAAATTTGAAAGCAATAATAAATCATTGCAGATGAAAGACGATTTTGAACAAAGTTTGGTATAATATAATTAAAAATTAAAATTAATAGCCATGACAACTTTACTTGTTTTTTTTTATTCAGTTATAAAATATTTCCGTTGTAAAAGGTTTTCCTTTACGCTAAAGAGAATTACTGAGAAAATCGAAAAACAACTTCTTTAATGTAACAACTATAGAATTAATTTTCTATCAAAAAAGCTCTTTACTTCACAATTCATAGTTGATTCATTTCAACCCAATAAAATGTATACAGATATAAAAAAAACACAATATTATTATAAAATCAAACATTCCTTACTTCGCTCAGAACCTAAAAGTCAAATTTTAAACATATTTGTCTTAAAAGTTAAAATATACTAATTTGACTTCCTAGAAACATAGAAGAGAAATCAATAAATTAAATATTTTTATATAGTGGCAATCGCCAGTCGAAATATTTTAAGTCTAGCTTATTGATCCAAAGTGACTAAAAAGTGGAGGAGTATCTAGAACGACCTTAATAAAAAATAAACTTGGTTAGTTTAATAATAGTCAATACCATTTATTTATCATAATTAAATAATATTTATTATATAAATATATTTAATATACTCTGTATTAGAAGTTCAAAATATTTGTATTATCATTAAAAAAAAAAAAAAACAAAATATAAATATGTACCTAAATGCTACTAAAAATATTTTCAAAAAAATGAGTGATTTTTAATTTATAATTTATGGTATATCTATACACTTATTTTGTGGTATTTCATATAGTATATTCTATACTTTCTCCGATCATTTGTTTATGTTATTGTTCCATGATTGCTGCAAGAAATAAGATTTGACCTTTGATGAACTTAAAAATTGTTTTTTTACACAACGACGTGTCGATCATTAAAAATCGATATTTTACTGAATGTGTGTAGACGCGAGATGAATATATATATTGTGATAATATAATATAAACCGATAGTTTCTTTATTTAGAACGTACTTATATGAGTATACAATAATATGTGGTCTATTATAGTGAAAACGTTTCTTCGCGACGCGATTGTTTAGGATTTGGTGTCTGATTTGCCGACAATCGATTTTACTGTCCCAATTTAATGAACTATATAGTCTATAACTATAACTATACTACCATTCCATTTGTTTTTTATCAAGTCAGAAATCGATAATGTGTTTGTTTTATATATATATACATTTATAATCTGTATGTTTTTATGTATTTAGGTATATAGACTAGAAATAAAAATTAGATGTGACCGTTACATTATCCTTTTTTTTTATCATAATATTATAATTTATAATAGAAAGAAGTCAAACATTATAGTCTAATGATTTTTAAATAGTTACTTATATTTAAATGCATATTGCAGACTGCCTGTAATGCCGTATCTACACGGAAAACAAAACAAAACAAGGAAATAAGGAAAACTAAACAAAAATATTGTGTCCATATAAAGCCGATAGTGTTCGTAAAAGCAACATTTTCCCATTCCGGATATTGTTTTTCTATGCGAATCCAACATAATCTTGTATATTTAAATTAATTTATTTTTCGATATGTCCATTATTGTGGGTTTCATATAGGCATAACACGGTATTAAAACATTTGACAAATATAATGACAATATTTTGAGGAAAATGGTATGATTTTCAAAATAATTGTTGGTCATTGTTAAAAAGTGGCGGAAATATTTAATTACAAAATATTGTACATATATTATATATTTTGGCCAAGAAGTTCACATTTCTAAAATGTTTTACTTTAATATTTTCAGAAAATTTTCTTGAACCCGGTAAATATCGTCTCAGAATAGTTACTCCCCCTATACTAAAAATATTATCATTTTTTAAATGCTATGTGGGAATACTGGGAATAATATATATCTTAGATTTATATATGGATATATATATATAATAAATTATACATAAAAGTTTATTCAATTTCTATACATGTATATGTATAGATAGGTACTTTATTATAAGGTATCTTATACCTATACTTATGTACCTATACAAGAAACCAGCAAGTTTTGTCCTGTGGATTCGTTGTCATAGGTTATAGTTACTAGAGAGATTGTTGATTTGACAATCAACAGTAATTCTTAACAATTGGACATTATATAGTTAGTCACATAGTCACTAGAGAGATATAAACATGGAAATCTAACACACTTGAAGAGTGTAATTTTCTTAACATCCGTCTGCCCTTATAAATAAAAATAAAAAAAATAATTAGTTGTGGCAATTACTAAAATCAATATATACAATTTGTATTAATTTTGTTGGTTTTAGGTTTCTATACATAATTACATTAAAGTATAAATGAGTTAAACAAATTGTTTCAAATATTTTCATGAAATTATAATTTATTATTGTTTTTATTAATTAACGAATTAACTAAAAAAATAAAACGGAAACGATATCAGAAATTTAAAATGCTAGCAGAGTGGGCTTTTCTAACTTGTATTAAATATAAAAATTTCAATTTTGTATTTTAAAGAAATAAATAAATCATATCACGTTCAAAAATTATTCATATTTTGGTTTATAATTAATGTATTCTTAAATTTGAAGTATCTATTCGTTAGTAATTTTAAATAGGTACTATTTAAGACTATTTTCAATTTTAGTGTAGTTAAAGTATCGTTAATCGGTTAGACCGACCGTCCCTTGGAGAAATATGAAATAATAAATATACGCCACTGTTCACAACAGCAGGCCATCTATATATTAGGTAGAAGGTACCTATACAATTAATAGCTTGCCAAATTACAAAAAAATTAATTTTGCCTATTAATTTATGTATAAGAAATTCATAGGCCTACTTATATAGTTATCTGATTAATTTTAAACCATAAATAGTTAATTATTTTCATCTGCCAGAGCTGGATTATGAGAACAGTTTAATATTATTTTCACATTTAAATTGCGTTCGTTTCGTGATGTCATATGCGTCATGTGGCACGTATTTGTAATATATGTACATGAATGCTAATTGCGAAAATTTAATTAATAAATCCTAATGACATTAGTAATTAGTGTTGTATATACGGATCGTATAGATGTTCATTTTCTAATTTTACTCGACATTATAAAACCGTGATTATACAGGTGTTTGATATCACATTAAGAAAGCGAGTCTTCTTTTTTATCCGTTACTCACAATTTTATGGTATTTTGATTTACTCGTATGGACAATGTGTATTTACGTAGTTGTTACACGTGATGTAGGTGCATAACAGAGCACAATGGTATATAAACATCATCACGAATGAAAATAATTAAAAATCCCATGATAGAAAGTTGCTTCCTCGTTAAGCCATTCTGGTGTTTTTATTTTCATTTTTTTTTTTAATTTAATAGACTTATTGTTTCATTAACAATATACCCGAGACACACCATAACTATTTACTATACGTTATGATCGATTTATATAAATTATCGACACGGAAACATAATATAATTAATTCGTTTGATTGTTATACTTTCCCATAATATATGTATATATATATATATATATATATATATATTATATTTTGTAAATATAAGAATAGTTCGTACTAAATCGTACATATATAAAATACATTTTTGTATGTAAAAAAAATCACAAGTTTTACCGTGTATATCAAAAACACTCAATCGCATAACCTATCTACATATTATTATATACGCATATAGGTGCACGCTGCTGAGTTTCTGCCAGTCATTTTCAAGTTCACCGGACGTCCTGTTATTGCGAACATGTATTATATCATATTATTGTATATCTATGATATCACCGATGAATTTTTGACAGGAAGTCGATAATAATCACATTTTCTACACTCCACAGCAAATCATATTATAATAACAATAAATAATAATTTAAAATATTCATAAAAAAATGTAAATTACAAATTGATAACTCCTATGATATATATACACCATACACGTCATATAGTATAAGCCATATTCGACTTTTTTTTTTTAAATGTCTCGACGTAAAGATCGATTCTTTTTGTACCTAACTTCAAAGTTATTCGTCCAAAAGAATCGTAATTGTGTAATAAATAATATACAGTTCATTATTTATCAATTATACTATTATAGGCATCTTTCTCCTACTATTATTATAAGTAAGTAGTCCAAATAATATATACCTATATATATATATATATATAAAGGTATTCGAAATATTATGTAAAAAAAATCATTCTGACAATAATTTGATTTCCGCAGTTCGGACGAAATATTCTATATATTTGTAAATAGTGATGATTCATTTATTTAGCATTATTTGTCGTAATTATTTTACTATAATATACACGCTATCATGACAGTGCAACAGGTGTATGCAGCTGTAGTATATTAGACCAGTCGTAATGGTCCGTTATCGGTGAGCGGCATTTATAAGTGATATTTTTTTCCCTTCTAAATGATATTATATTTATTATAGATTTGGACGTCCGTGACGGAACAACGGTAATCGAGAAAGTACCCCTCAGCCATCAGCCGTAGGAAAACCGCAATTACAACTTTTCTTGGTCGGTGATGGAAATGCCCGTTGTAACTATATAGTTTGAAATTGCAGCTATACGTTTGTGGTTCGATTATATAGGTTTCCTTGTCGTCACGCGAAACAAAATGCATTTATTAATTATTTGCAATACTTTTAAAAACACAAGACTTATACAATATTTAATGAAAACTATTATTGACATGGGTAGTGAAAAAAAAAATGAAAACAATAAATATATATATATATATATATATATATATTGAGGTCTATGGTAGACGCAATGATTAGTAGGTACGTTATATATAATATATATTATATATAGGTACCAAAGGCCCAGAGAACTATAAATATTGTAATATTATTACAGTTTATTAATGAGCGATTAGAAATTCCGCCACCTAACCGCAATATTTAAAAATATTCTGATACTTGCGTCTGTTTATTATTATAATCAATAACAATTATTATATATAGCGTTATCTAACACTATAATGATTATGTTAGTGAACTAAATCAAAATATTTAGTAATGATGCGGTACCTATAGAGGTATACAATAATTATCATTTTTTATAAAGTACATAATAATAATATATTCTATTCGATTATTTATATCTATCAACGCACATGCCTACACTATTACAGAAAATAAATTCAAAATATTTTAAATATATAATAGTACGTATTATAAATGTATAGCTATAGTAAGGAGGAAAGCTTGATCGTATCATGAATCGTGAAAACTCGTGATAAATCATCGTCACGAACAATAATTCGAGTAGGCGACTTGAAGAATACCCACGCTTATACATGTACATTATGGATGCTTTTGTATTTGAAAATCGTGATCGACCGTTCGTTGCGACCTATATAATATATATCCTCTATATATACGTTAATCTATACCAATTCTGTATTTTACGCTTAAAAATAAAATCATGCAAATCTGTTTAGTACGTTCTATTCAATTATTCTAAAAGATTCTATCGTCATGTAAAAATAAAACATTGTCTACGTTATTATTTTTATTTGCGCACACGCTCACGCGCGTACCTTCCCATCTAAAACCTGTATAAAAAAAAAAAAAAAAAAAAAACAATATTCCCCTTCCCCCACAATCATCCAATCGTAACCATAAACGTATAATTATTATACAAATAAGTACACCATTAAACAATGTAAATTATGTTTTTAAATCATCCTAGGTTAAAAATTATATACTGACCGAACCATAGAACATTTTTAGTAGATACCTGTAAACTAACCTATACTTATAGATAATATTATAATTTTATTTGTATTATTCGTGTTCAATCCTATATTCTAATCTTTTAGCGTTACAGAAAGGAAATTTATAGGAATTATTTACAGATTAAAATCGTAAAACATATAAATGAAGTGTAGGCGTTTATGTATGTGAATCGAAACAAATTGGTTTTAAATATAATATTGTAATATTGTATTTTACTGTATATAATGAAATTATTTCATTTGCCTTAGTTGTATAAAATTAAACCATACAATTTATATATATATATATACCTATAAACCTATTACATATTAATATAATATTATATCGTATTCGTATTATATTTGTATGTATGTATGTACATGTTTAAATTATAATATAATAATGACTGTTTTTGTATAAGGTAAAATCGCTTTTTTATTTGATGAAATTTAAAGTATTATACTCGTAAGTACTCATATTTTAATTTCACTATTTGATATAATATGAGTAACAACAAAATATTTAAAAGGTAAACAGGTTATTTTTAAATTTTTACAAATATGTAAAAATGTACACTTTTACTAGAAACCCTTGGAAGTACGAGTATTAATATACATAAAATAGCGTATTCCTATATATATTTAAATTCGTGAGATCATGCAGAAATGCATTTGTATTCCGCAGTTAATAGCTCTAAATCATTTTCAGAACAAAACATGCGAATCCTAGAACTTATTTTTCCTATTTTTCATAGAAAAATGTTTTACATAATTCTTGAAAGTTACAATACCATATACCAGTTACTGTATTATTGTATTGTTATTATTATTGTATTATTATTGTATTGTGTAATTATACAGAGCTATACATAATATAGTTATGGTGGCCATAAATATAAAACAAAAAAAGTAGGTACAAAAATTATCATTTAGGTTAAATGTAAAAAGGTACTTATATGTATTTATTTTGGTTTTTAAATAGTTTACCCATATAACTAATATTATAATATATAACATATATTACAAAATAAACGTAATAATTTAATTATGATATATTTTTATTAAATTTAAAATTTAAAGTAAGAAGATTAAATATATTAAATATATAATATATATTAAATATGTTAAATACATCAATAGAAATTATTGTGTAATTTAAGTCTTATACTTTCATTTAGGTACTAAAAAAAAATAATTTCTTTATTTAAATAGGTATATAAATTATAGGTATAGACATAATTATCTTAAATATCCATATACTATTTATTTGTGTGTCCAAAATTTGAAAAAAATTTTCATATATGTGTTTACTTAAAAGTAAAGTTATAACAAGTCAATGGAAATATTAGAAAATATTAGTTGTTATTAATTATTATTCAGAGTTTTAATAAAAGAAGTCAATAAAATAGTTAAAAATTTGAGGATGATAATTTTGTGAATATTTTGCTTGAAATTTAATTTATTAAATATATAATTCCTACATGTCATAGATTATGTTCTCTTTATTAATTATTATAATAGGTTATTATATCCTAAAATCAACCAATTTTTCACGAATTTAGAAATACAAAACCCGATTTTACTATGTCGCACTTGTATCAGACAAAGACAACCCCTTCATATTTTTATTAAAATATTTATTGGATGCATCTTACGGGATCCAAACATTACTCACTCACCTCCGGATTTTTTTCAAAAGTAGAGACAATTTTAATAACAAAAATATTATAATTTTTAAATTGAACTAAACAATTTTGAATCTTCCCGGAATATTGTTTTCAGATATGGCCTTATACGTCAATATAAATTCTAAAACCATTGAATATAATCTATGTTATACAAAAAAATATACTTGTACTTACAAATGTTAAATTATTTGTATTTCAGGCATATAAACTCAAAACTCGTCCAACAGCTGTTCAAATTGCCAGAATAGCTGCATTTACCGTTATTGCGTGTACGTTCATCATGGGATCATTTATGTTGGGCGCCGCTTGGTTGCAGGCAAATGCATCTTGTTCACAACTAATGCACGCAGAAGCACTCCTCAGACAGGTATATATGCTAATCCAAATACACATATTTATTTATGAAAATATTAAAATACAATACGTTTTGGAGTTCATAATACCAGTAAAAAAAAAAAAAAGGAAAAAAGTGTTTTTTTCCCCAAAGTCTCCAAAAGTATGGAAAATTTTAAGAATTTAAAATGAATATTTATGAATGAATACATTTTGGAAAATATTTAAAATTTTAGAAAATTAACATAAATTTTATTTTTGGAAAAGTAAAAATAAATTGATTTTTACTTCCATTTTAGTTTTTCAAAATGTTATTATAAAATTATCCATTTAGGTTGTGTTTAGTACCTATACCTAGTGCCTATACATTTTTATAGTGTTTTTCATTAATTTCATTAATTATTATATACACATATAATAGTATATACACTAATGCATTGCAGCTATATATATATACACCTATATGTAGACGGTATGTATAGGTATCACTACACTCATGTAGGTATCACTTATACAAGGTATTACTGTCAAAATTCATACCAAATTTTCTTTATTTTTTTTTTCGCAAATATTTTTAGAAAATATATTTTTTAGGAAATTTTGTGGTGTATTTTAGAATACTCCAATTAACAGAACACATTTTATGCCAATGCTTTAGTGACGTATATTTATCATTTTATCCAGAGGGTGAATAATAACCATTATATTTCAAAGTCAAGTGGTAGAGAGGGAGTTAAAAGCATATATAATCCATACTCTATAGACTAAATAATAAATCCATTTTATATACATTTTTATACAAATACAATTATCTCAATTTCTTTCCAAAAATTGAATATACCTATAATTTTTAAATTTCTAATTTTTTTATTACTAATCAAATATCGAAAAGTTGTTTGAAGCAAAACTATATCTAGGAGATTCAAGAAACTCCAGATTTCTGCGACCATATTTAATATCTATATGGTCTATAATGAAAGGAGGTGAAGAAAAAGTTATAATATTTTAAAGAAAAGTGATAAACAAATATATTATATGGCCTAAATTTTGAAGAGTGCAAAATAACAAAATAGATGCGGCAAATTGATCAATGAGCTAATCAATATCTAATGAGCAAAAAACTCGAGTGAAATTGTCATATTTTTAAGTCAATCATTAAGGAAAATATGATAGAGATGGGACAGACAGAATTAAAGAATATTAATTTAATAAATGCGTTCAAAATAAGTAAGGATAAAACACAGAAAGGGCAGGAACAGACGGAGGAAATAGTGGAGGTATGTGAAGGTCCTGATTAGATCACAACAGCTTAAGAAAAATAATATATATTTTTATGAAAAAAATGTCCATGAGAACAGATCTATCTATATCATCCGCTCACATAAACACGCCACTGAAATGCATACGTTTTATACCTGAAATTTCTGTACGACGATGCCATGTTTTTAGAACTTAACTTACAATACATTTTATTTAAAAAAAAAGAATCATATTTATATTTTATACCTATATTACCTACTCCGTAGTTGTACTTTTATTGTATATAGATGGATATTACAACATAATATTTAACTATCGTTATTTGTTTATTGTTAGGTTGTACACTTGACACTTGTAGCCATAATTTATATATCTGTAGGTATTGTTAAAAGTTAAATATTTAGGTAGTATATATTTTGGACGCAAGTGTTTTTAAATCGTATGCAATCGGGTTTTGCCGACGTCAGTGCCTTGCTTTCAAGCCAGAAGAAGCAATATATTATATACGTAAATAGATATATCTAAATCTATATTATAATAATCGAACAACAGTCGCTTCCCCTGAACATCTGCCAATTATTATAGATAGGTACATGTAATAATGAGCAGTGGTAGTTTTAGTCGTTTTTGAACTTTTTTTTGAGAGGCCCGAAGTTATTAATTCTGCTTCCCATGTTTTAAAATTAAAAAATTTAAATGTTGAGAATATAAATCTCCGATTCTGGATAGTTGCCAACCCCCTAGACCTTCCTTCTCGTAGTACCATTCCTAGATCTTAACAATAAGTGTAGGTTTTTTTTCGTTAGGTTTGTTTTATCGACAGTCGAGTTATCTATATTGTAATATTGTATAACAAAATGTAGTGAAATTTTTAGCGTTAACCATTTTAAAAACATCAAATTATGGTAAAATTATCATCACTCATCACTTGTTATGCGTAGCGTATCTATGGTAAAACAGCTAAAATCAACTACTACGCTCTATTATTATTATTTTTTTTTTTTTTAAGGAAAAATATATATATATATATAATATTATTATTATCCGTAGCTAAATCAAAATTATTTATACCATTATTCATTGTTCATTATTTACTATCGTATTAATGGGGTTTCACTTAAGCAGTAGGTACTTAAGTATCCATCTCAATGTGTTTATGTTTAAAAGTAAAATTGAACTTTTGTAGGTATGTATATTTTCTTTATTAAAACAATATTTTAAACAATTATGGTATTCCGAAATTTGGATAATTCAAACAATTGTATAATATATAAGACCATATGAGTATATATATAGCCTATAGGTATATAGTTGTGTATTGTACTATTTGAGCTATTATTTCTCTCATACTTCAGTTAAAATATTACAACACAGGCACATATTATAAAATGGAAGTGGGGAGTTTATTTAAAAAAACGAAAAATAATTGATGTGTGTAAACATTAAAATAGATAATATCACTTTCTTTGTATATTTTTTTTTTCGTCGGTTTGACGACAGTTTTCCAGATAAAACTAGTTCGGCTTTCACTACGAACCGTGCACCAACAGTGAAACTGGTTTCCTAGTATAAACTTACTTTATTTATGTTTTTTTTTTCGCTCGTATCAATTATATTTTGAAATCGTTTTGTAAACGACGGGTATTTAAATCGAATAAAATAATATAATAATATAAAACCGCGATTTCAAACGGTCTATATATGCAAGCAATTTAATGATTAAAAAAATTTTAACTATACTGTATAGTGTTTTGAAAATATTTCCACATTTAAAAATTCATGAAAATGAATTGGTTAAGGTCTTAAGGGTTAGGTTATAAGGTATAACACACTGTTTATAACAATATGGGTCATGCGTATATGCAAGTAAAGATTATTCAGTGTAACCGACCATTAAGTCCGGGAAATAAGTTATGAAACGCCTGCATTATTGTTTTATTTGACCACCTATCTGCGTACACAATTTGTACATGGCAGCATTCTAACTATATAGTATAATGATGTCGTAGTATATACAACTTTTATGCAATAAATAAACAACAATATAATGGTGTCTAACGTGTGTTATAACTTAAAAATGTACATTGTATACCACAGAAGTGTGCAGATCTTCTAGGCAGAACTGCGTAGGGACAGAATTTCTCAAACTCCAAAATCATTTGTTCAAAAATTGAAAATCTTGAAATATTTGAAATTCAAATTTTAATTAAAAATGTGGGAAAAAATGCTCTCACAATTTAATCATATCATGTCTACATCATGCTAAAATAAAAACATGTTCTAGTCTCTATAAGATTATTATACAGTTATGGTTACAGATATATCAGTATAGATGAAAGGCAGGGAGCAGTAGGTATAAATAACAAAAAATGGTTAGAGGAGGTATATGAACTGTGGAGTACCTAAATAAGACGGTAAAGTACGATTGCGAGCGTTTAACCTTTTTACAATACGATTGCGTGCATTTCGGTGGGGACAGTATAATAAATTTAGGGTAAAATATAATATATAGTACGATTGTGCGTAAAATCGTTGCAATGTTGCCACATTATGTATAAGCTATTTAATTATTATTATATTTTTAATAATACAATGAATACATATTAGAAGTAGGTACACCTAAACGGCTAAACCGTATTTAATTTAATATTTTAATCTGTTATCTACTGGTCACAGAAAATCGTGGAATAAATTTTCGAATTAAACTGCCCGAGTAAGCAAGTGACCCTGCCCCGATTTATATGTTCATATTCAAAAACACATTTGTCAAAACATTGCATTGACATTCAAAGATTTCCGACCACAATCGTATAGTTTACAAAACACACACAATCGTAATCCAAAAAGGTTCATGTGCATTGCGCCCAAATATAGATATAAACACGTGGAGGACAAAAGTGAGAGTTACTGATGACCCAACTTGATAAAAAGACGGATAATATGAAGAAGTGGATTTTAAATACGAAGTGCGCACGCCTATAGTTTTGTGATATATTATATGAATTAAACTCATAATAATTTATAAGATATAGGTAAACTGCGTGTGGTAGACATGGGAAAATATAACGCTAAAGAAATAAAATGTTTCGTTTAAAAATAATAATATAATATATTAATAATTATTAATTACCTGTATGTTCAGAGTGATGAAGCTGCGGACCGTCCACAATATCAAGCACTCGTCGATCCTTTACAATCGGATGAGACTTCAGATTCGAAACAAGAAGAGCTTCCGGTCCATCAACAGTCCACCAGAAACGTCGAAACTCAAACTACCGGTAACGATCAACCAGCCACGCCTGTACAGATCAAGTTACCGTTAGATTTGGAATTAGACGAAATCGTCACTGTAAGTTTTATATACTAGCTGTGTTTAAACAACATAGGATAATTATACAGGGCATTTCTTTTAACATAAAACGCTCATTATTTGGAAAAATATTTACATTTCGGAAAATTGAATTTTTAGAAACTTTTAATACTTGTGAATATTCTAGTAGTACCTATTATAATTTTCACCCTTTCCGAATGCATCTTAATTATAAATATCAACTTTTAATTTTTAAACGGTAACCCCCTTCCCAAATTTTAATTTAAAAAACATATTGAGATGTTTTTAAAATTAGTTTTAGCGTTCATGATTTTTGTATAGTAAACGTCGTTTGAGCTGTATATTAAAATTAAGCATTTATGAGATCAGTATCAGTATAGGTACTTCATCAAATACAAATGAACAATACAATCAACTAATATCATGTGATAAATTTAATTATACACAAGACATTGTCATGTGGAATTTGACACGTGACAGATTTATGGATAATTCCAAATTCATTTATCTACCATCGAAGTGTTCAATATTATTAAATTTAGTACCCACCTACCTACTAGTTTATCTACTGGTTTTTTTAAAAAAGACAATCACGCATTCTCTATTATAAAAATCTATCTTTATGTGTTTATACAGTTTAAACGGCATTTACTAAATACAATTTTTAAATGCTAAAAATAATTTTTTAAATATCTAAATAAATACGCTTCTGAAATAAAAAAAATGTCAACAAATGAAAAAGTTTATAATTAATTAAGAGGTACATTAAGAAGGGTAAAAATTATAAAAGTACTAAATTGTTAATAAGTAGATATGGTATAATATTTAAGGTTTCTAAAATTGAAGTTTTGAAAATGTAAATATACTTTCCTAAATAATGAGCGTTTTATGTTAAGAACCACTCTGTAAATTATAATTATAAAATAAACCATATTATTTCATCTCTGCGCCGTGCATGTTGTTGTGTTACTGAAAAAAAAAAAATATAGGAAACTTAGTTTTTCCAAAGCTAGTATAATATATAGTATCTATATCTATATCTGTATACATGAATACTTATATAGTAACAATAGGATAGTGGGTCCATTAAGATGACGCAACACACTCGCTATTTAAGGGGTTCTGTATAGGTAATTTAAATAAAATATTGTTAAAAAATGAAAATCATACAATTTAAAAATATATAAATATATTTTTAAAGTAATTTAAAAATAATCCTGTGTGTCAGTACTATTTTTATTGTTGTGTAATTACATGCCAATCAAATAATTTATTATATTTTATAATAAATACATAAACATGCTTGTGAATTTCCATAATTGTGGCTTTCAGAATAAGTTTAGATAAACAAATGCATCTGAGCAAAATTACAGACCAGAAGGTAAACTGTGTTTTCGCCGGATAGAATTAAAAATAATTAATATAGGTACAAATTTTGACTTGAAATTAATAAAAGAAATTTTTTACAATCGGCTGTCGTTTATTTAAAAAGAAAGAATCGTCTTGTGAAAACATAGAAGACACCATAAGGAACTCGGAACAGTTTTCAAAATTAAAATCGAACTAATTTAACATCGTTAATTTATAGAAATATACGGAGACCATTTTAGGGTTCGATAAATCTAGGTGTTGCGTCCCCTTAATACCGGACCTCGAATTTTTTATATATTTAAAAATTTATACCAGCCAAATCGATAGGTTATAATACTTATAAGTACCAGGTGCTATATAGTACTATAGGTGACCATTCAGATGACTGTATTCCACTTCCACACATATGGTACACTATTATTATGTAATAACTAATATTCACAAATACTTATAGGTTACGATTTGCACGCATTTATTAATTTATTATTGTATATTGTGTACCTATTCGAAAATAGGCTTTACTCGAGAAAAATCAACGTTCCCGCATGAATTGCGTAATCGAGAAGAAACGTGCCGAAGAGGTCATGGACCATCAACCGAAAACACTGCGTCTGCCATTCGGCGTAAATATCACCACCGATCCTCGTTTCGAACATGTTACCGGTGAACGGTTGAGCATCGTATGCGAAAGTGGACACGACGAAAGGTATAAACCGAGATAATCAAATCTATATTATAATTGTTGGAAAATAGAAATCGAAGCATTCACTTTGGTTACTAATATATTTATTTTTGAATAAGTTAAAACGGCTATGAGTTCAAAGCCTACATGTTATCAAATCAGTAGATACAGCGAATAGCAGTAATGGATGTGCTTGTGTGTGTGTGAGTGTTGTGTGGGAGGAAACCGAATAATATATACTTTTACCCTATATAATAGTAATTATTAAATATTAAATTGTTTTAAATTTTCAATCGATTTTGATGAATTCACCACCGAAGAGTAGAAGAAACACAGGTACTTAATAATATATTACGTATTAACAGTAACTTTAAGAGTCATACAACTACTTTATAACCGATCAATATAATCAAATTTAAATCATAAATCACAATAAATACCTAATTATTAACTTAAACGAAAACACACTCTACGAGGCACGAGCATAATAAATATGTCCTATCTATAGACACCTGTCTATCTATCTATAGATACTACATATCACATTACACATCATATGACATTACACACCCATTTTAACAGTATTCAAATACGTTTGTGCTCTATATCTACAACTTCTCTCTTAGTAATCGCAGAGTAAAAATGTATATAAAATATGAAAGATGAGAATATTTACTATTCTATAGCATGAAGTTTTATTAGTTAATTTTTTTTTTTTTTTTAACTAAAATTTTTAAATTTCACTATTTTTAACCACGGATTTTAGGGTTTCAAATAAATATATTGAAAAAACTCTACGCTCGAGCACAGTAAATATTCTCATCTCTCATATTTTGTGTAAATTTTGACTCTGCAAGTACAAAGAGAGAAGTTGTAGTTATATAGCGTGAACGTGATTTTTAACATATTATATCGTACACAACTTATATAACAATATATTATATAAGTATATTATATATTAACAATTATATTATACACAACTATAAAAAATGGTACTGATTATACATCACTATATTTAAATTACTTTTAAAATATAATTAACTTGTTAGATTTCAATTTTTTTTTATAAAACTTTATAAAAATTGCCTATACAAAACCCCTTAAAAGCGGGTGTATAGCATCCTCTTAAGTATTGTTCGTAAATATTGCCGATTTATATAGACACATTTATACATAGATAGCATTTTTGAATCGAAGATAAAAAATGTTTAAATAAACTTGAGTACGTATGACTGTTATCTTATAAATTATTACAAACTCAAAACTCAAAAAGTATACACTTTTGACTACGTATGCGTATTTCAACAACTGTTGTCATCTTCAGTGTGAACCAAAAACTAATTATAGTTAACTATTAATATTATATAATTAGTTTAATTATAATTAAAAATGTATATTTTTTTGTGATTTGGGTTTATAATGATTTATAACATAGAAAACCTATATTAAGCCAATAACAATAAGTAGCCATTAAGTGCGTTACGTAAGGATCGATAAGGGGAGAGGGTGTCTGTAATATGCTGATCAGGGAGAGGTTTGCATCGGAACCATGCTGACGTTAGCAAATTGAATATGTAATTTTAACGAGGAGTCGTCATTTTAGGATTGGAGATGACTGAAACACAATAAAGGTTGCTATTATTTTTAATGTTTTCGG
The DNA here is from genome assembly GCA_025469235.1 of Pemphigus obesinymphae. Classification (NCBI taxonomy): domain Eukaryota; kingdom Metazoa; phylum Arthropoda; class Insecta; order Hemiptera; family Aphididae; genus Pemphigus; species Pemphigus obesinymphae. Next base: position 17,041 of record JAIPRL010000437.1, on the reverse strand, counting down.
CGGGGAGGGGGTTATCCGATTTATGCTGAAGTAACTAAGGAAAGGGTCTGTAGTTTGCTGACATGTGAAGGGGATGAGGGGAAGTATAAAAAGCCAAAAAAGTGTGCACACTATTGAATGGCCTCTAAATAACAATATGATTATGTTATATTGCCAGATCAAATTCAATATCGTGACATGATATTATATTTACCAAATTAATAGTAAATGAATTATATTTGAGAGAAAAACAAAATCTCAATTCACATGATTTTCCGTCGTATACGTACGGTAATACGTGTAATAATAGAATGAAAATTAATATTGTGCTGAATGATATTATATCATAATATTATAATACGCGTTACAGACGAGCACCGAATCCCGCAGCGGAACAGATGCAACACCAATCGTCAATGATGATGCCGATCCCCATGGGCGCTAACCCAATGACCCATTTGCCGAGCATGATGGGACCACCCCCTCCACCCCACCATATGCCGCATCCCCATCACCATCAAGGTCCGATCCCTTTGGCCATGATTGCCAGGATTAACGCCGACATCGACAATCAACTTCAGTTGCAAGAACAACAACAGATCGAAGAACACATCATACCCATATTCCAACAGCTCTTGCCAGAACTCAGACAAGCGCCTGACGGTCACGAACATCACCATCAACAACAACAGCAGCAGCAACAGCACCAGCAACAACAGCAACAACAACAGCAGCAGCAGCAACAACAGCAACAACAACAACAACAACAACAGCAGCAGCAGCAACAGCAGCAACACCAGAAACAGGAAGCCGAAGACAGGGCAATGCCCAACAAAGTCTTGTATCATCCGGCGATGGCCGAAGGAAGACCGCTGTACACTGTAGCTATATCCGACAAGTTCAACGGAGACGGACCGATGATGCACCAGGCCATGCCATCCGAAGCCGTCCATCAAAATGTGCCCATGTTCCACAGGGTTCCAATTAACGTGCCTGTGTCCATGATGATGCCCCCTAACTCTGGACCGTCCGGTTCACAAGAGAATCCGATAATGGAAGAACCCAAATTAGAACTTCGTCCACACTGTGAGTATATATTATTGAGAAGTCGGTTTTATAATTGTTATTATTATTTCGTATGGCGTCTATGAGCAACATCAAAAACACTTAGAATACTAACAGATTAAAAGATATGATATGTATCTTCTTCTCCTTCGCCTTCTCTCCCAACTATTTGAGGTCGGCCACCCTGGTTCTACACTTCCACTTAACTCTATCTCCCGCATCATCTTCACTTACTCCCACCTTCATCATATCACTCGCCATTACATCCCCCCCATCTCTTTTTCGGTCTTCCCCTCCCCCTCTTACCAACAACATGCATTTCCCTTACTAATCCTACTGCCTCAGTCTCCTCCCTCCTTAATACATGCCCGAGCCATCTTAATCTATTCTCTCTCATTTTGTCTACTATCAAAGCTACCCCTATACTACCTCTGATATACTCATTCCTTATTTTATCCTCTCTAGTAACTCCACTCA
>JAIPRL010000437.1:0-15420 GCA_025469235.1 Pemphigus obesinymphae | reverse complement strand
ATCATTGCTTTCAAATTCAATACATCCACCAAAAGTACCCTGCCCAGTAGCGAAGTGCATCCACCAATACTGACACCCGACGAGCGAAGTGCTTCCACAACCTACTGACCGGCTTTTTTTTTAAATATTTATTGAAAAACACAAGAAATATTTTTTTCAATTAGGTATACGAGTATATTATATATATATAATAATAATTTATATAAATTATATTTTTATTTATTATTTATTTTATTACCTATATATATACAACAATAATAATGGAATTAATACAGGAATACTTTTAAAACTACATAACTTTAAAATATTTTTAAATTGTTGGATTTTCATTTTTCTTAAAATTTCATAAAAATTGCCTATATAAAATCCCTCAAAAACCGAGTGTGCTAGTTAAGGGGTTCTGCATAGAAAATTTTTATGAAATATAAATTTATGATATACATATATATTTATATAAATAAGTTGAAAATTTAAAATCTTGTTGAAAAATATATAAATATATTTTAAAAGTAGTCCTGTGTCAGTACTATTTTTCATTGTTGTGTAATCACATGCCAATCAAATAATTTATTATATTTTATAACAAACATAATCGCGGATTTCCATAATTGTGAGGCTTTTTGAATAAGTTTAGATAAATAATACATTTGAGCAAAATTAAAGACAAGAACTAAATTTATTAACTATGTTTTTAACAAATAGAATTAAAAATAAAGTAATATAATATGTACTTACAGCTTTTTATGAACACTTGAAATTAATAAAAATATTTTTTACAATCAATTGTCATATATTAAAAACATCATCTAATGAAAACACAGGAGACATCATAAGAAACTCGAGAACTGTTTTTAAAATTAAAATCTAACTATTTTAACACCGTTAATTTATAGAAATATGGAGACTATTTTAGGGTTTTACAAATCTTGGTAGTTATTGGGTCCTCTTAAAGGTGTTTGATTATCTTAAAAGATAAATGCTTTAACTTTTCTTCATCAATGAGATTTTCTTAATTACTTAAATAACTATATAATTCAACATTGATGTTTTAAAGTTTTAAAAAATATTTTTTTTTAATATTCATGTTATAATAATATCCAAAAAAGTTTAAAAGAGCTCTTCGAAGAAACATAATATAATTCTCTTTTGATCTCAAAATTATGTTTCTGTGATAATTAAGTACTATGTTGTACACATAGAACCAAAAAAAAAAAATTAAAATATACACTTATGATACTGGTATTCACAGTATATGTTATTTCTACCTAACTTCTTATACACTTACCTCTTATACAAGTATTTAAAAATTATAAATTTGAAATAATGTATTTATAATTTTTTTTTTTTTTAATTTTAGTTGTTCACCCGCGTTCAGTTGAATCAGTTCAAGAGGAGGCTAGCCAAAACGAAGAGATGGATGTTAAATAAATAAGTTTTCAACTTTGTACACATTTTTTTATTTTATTTTTTTACACTGAAGAATGAGTAGATCTTTTGTTAATGTTGGTAGATTCTCAAAATAAGCCCAATTTGACATTATGATATAAGAATCAAATAACAATATTAAGCTTAAAGAATTTATATGAATATTTGATGTCAAGAAAACAGTGTATTTAGTATACATAAAATATATATATTTGATCTTTGTTTACAACATATTAGTATTTTTAAGATTTGTTAATGTTAATTGTGATAGATTATTATAAAATTTATAGTATTGCTTTCAAATAAAATCTATATTGCATTTTGTTAAAATATATTAATTTGAATCATTAGTTTAAAGAGATATAGAAATAGATATTGAAGTATCTTCAATAGACGTACAGTAAAAAAAGTAAACAATAAAAATGACTTTTAGAACAGAAAAAAAAAAATCATTTAATAAAATAAACACAGAACTAAAAAATGATAATTCCAATTGCAAGAGTATTTACATTTGCAGATCAATTTGAATCTAAAAAAAAAATAATTATAACATATACAATTTTATAATATATAAGCAAGGTAATAGATATACAATTGATTATGCGTAATTAGATGAATAGTGTAGAAAACAATATTCCTTAACATCACATCATTGAGTAAATATTCAATACCTATATACCATAATTTTTACATAATATAATAGTAAGTTCTCATTTAACATCGGAGTTAAGTTCCTATAAAACACAACGTTAAGCGAAATATACAAGTGAAACACATTTTGTATGTATTATACAGGTATACATACAGGAGATGTATTCAAAAACATTTATTAAATTGTATAAAAATTAAAAATGGCATAACTGTATTATTATATAGTAGGTTACATATTAAGATTATAATATTGTGTGTAGGTAGGTATATATATATATATATACCTATCAAACATTTATTGTTTATTTTTATAAATTATAATAAGTTTTAATAATTAATACACTGTTTTTAAGGGGGTTCTGTATAGGCAATTTTAAGGATATTAAAAGAAAAATTTTAATTAAACTATTTAAAAGTATTCTATAAGTGGTTCTATATTGGACATAATATGTCAGTTCAATTTTAATATACAGAGTGATTATTGTCTAATTATCTCGGTAAATATTCATCTTTTAGACATTTTTTTATAATCTTGAGTTCCTTATAATATTAGATTTGTATGTAATAATTTACGGAGTTGTGTGTATTACTAAAAAAATCAATACCCGTCCCACATTACACCTATTGACTATCTAAACTTTATAAAAGGCATATAAAAATAAATTATATGCGATATTGATTCATTAAAATTTTCAAAAAAATATTTAATATCGAAATATGAATTCAAAAATGCATTATATTTTTTTTTATTAAAAATGATTATTTACTATAATGCACATTTATTGTAAAATATATATATACACGAGTCTAAACTAAATACATATATATATATATATACTTTTTTAAGAAGTTCGTATTTTAAATGTTTTGCCCCATTTAATGTAGGTAGATAAAAGCTGTCTTTGGCTATTAAAAACCATGTATCAAATCCAATATAACCAAAAACGACGACATTAAATTTAATGGCATAACAATGAAATAATGTTAAGTGACACAACGTTAAACGAGTACTTACTGTATTACAAAATGATTTACTCACAGTTGATACTATTTCAAAGTGAAATGAGTGTATAATTAAAACGTAAAAAATGCATTTTACTAACTTACCAGAAGCCAATGAAATCTCTTCAGCATCACATATTTCTTGTAATTTATACAAATATCTGAGTACGTGTTCATTTCCAGTACTAATTAAATGTTGTGTGGTAGGTTTATTAAGGAAATAATCAGCTCTAAATTAAGTATATTTTAAAGAAAAATTACTTTAAAATTTAAAATTGTTAAAGCATTTGAATAATAATATTGCCTGCCTATGTGCAGGGCCGTCTTTAAGAAATATTTCCCGAGCGGAACAGTTTGAGTTAGACACTACGCCTCACAAAGAACGGGCCTGCTTATGTGTACTATAATATAAATGAATACAAGGTAAATGTTAGATTAATATTTTACTTACAAACGTTGAGCATCATATGGGATTAAAGTATCACACATAGATGCAAGAACCCAGAAAAAATGTTTGAATGGATAATCACTGCAGTAAGGGTTATTTAATGATTCATTCATTGCATATTGGAGGCCATACCGATGAATATTTGTTGATACTAATCGTTTTCCTATTTGATCCCCACATTGACACAATAGGCGAGTAATTATAGTAGCAATATCAATCTAATTAGAAAACACAATTTATTCACCAACATGTTGAAATTAAATAAGTATAAAAATTAATAATATACATTTGTCAATAATTTGTCATTTGTCAAAAAAGCAATAAAATTCCTACCTATACTTCCCCACATAATAAAAATATATATTTTCTACAGATACTTTTTCCTGATAAATAAGTGATTTCAATGTGGGAATATTGTCTTTTTTTAATAGAAAAAATGAGATGCTCATTTTTCAAAAAGGAGGTAGGTACACCATTTTTAAGGATCAACTATTACAGATGTAAAATATTTACAAAAATTAATTTTGTGTCAAAAGTTAGAAAATGTTCCCTTATTTTATTTGGCACCAATATTAATGATTTATGATCATTCTAAAAGCCATAAAACTTGAAGTAACTATAAAGGTAAGTATAATGTGGGGTTTTTTTTTTTTATTGAGGATTACACAATAATACAAAATGGTAGGTACTAACACAGGAATATTTTTATATTTATAAAATATATTATATATTTCATTTATTATATTTTTAAACTACTTTTAAAATATATTTAAATATTTTTAAATTGTTAAATTTTCATTTTTCTTAAAATTTCCTATACAAAACCCCTTACTCTACTCAAAATCTAAAAATTAAATAACATTATTCATTAATGGATAGGTGGCACACTAAATTACTGAATATTATGTAGATAGCAAACCTTACAAACAAGTACCTCATTTTATAATATTATAAAACTTTAAAGCTTCACTTTTAGTTGGGAGCTTTACAACCCTGTAAAGAGTAATTAGTATAGGTCATAGATCTATTGAAAACTCAGCTTATTAGGTTGGATTTTTTAAGTAATATTGGTGAATCAATTATGGTTATAAACAAAAAACTTAGTCATTTAAAATTTGAAATGACTATAATTTGGTCAATACATTTAAGACCATGATCATCAAAATAACTAAAAAAATATCAATCAATAAAAATTGTGTGCTAAGAATAACTAAGTTACAACTGTTTTAACAAATTACAAAAAAAAAAAAAATTATTTTTCAGTAATTTTATGACCTATGTGATAATATCATTACTTATGATTTAGGACTATGGTTAACTTTAAAAAGATTATGTCAAAAAGGGGTTGACAGTTATTTTGAACACACTGTATAATTTCTACAACAAAATGTATTTTCATTTAAACCACTTACTACGTCTTTAATAGTAGAATCCTTAAAGCCAGAATTTTGAGAAACAATATTTTCAAACATATACACCAAATATTGATTAATTACACAACTCAATTGATTTCCTGTTTCTTTTTTGCAGAAAAACTTGAAAATTGGCCGTAGAGCACGTTCAAACAATTCCTTTAAAATGTTAACATTTATGTAAAATAAAATAAAATTAATATTATATAATATACCATTTTTACAAATTGTAATAGAGTAATTAAATGATTCATTTCAATAAAACCGTCGTGTATAAGTTTTATATATACTTCTACTATCTTTAAAGTATTCACATCATCGTTGTATTCTAAAATAAAATTTGAATTGATTAAAATTATAATTTAATATAATAGCTCAACAATTGCAATAAGTAGGTAAAACACAATATATTATTTAGATTAAATTTTGAAACCAGCAGAATAAATAAAGGAAATAACAAGTATAATGGGTTCAATGGACGTAGGGTTGAGGATATTAAAATAAGTTGGAATGATTCAAAGCAAATGCAGGCAGTAAAAAAATTAATGAGGAAAGTCATATTTGATTTCCTTAATATATGTAATAAAGGTAGGGGGATTGTTGCGACCCAAATGAATAAGTGTGAGATAGGAGCCAATTGTGTCCCAGCCTAAAGTGAGAAAATAAGACTATTTGAAACTGGGAGCGCCAAAGATTTTTAAACCAAAAATATTTCAGAATGGTAGGGGATATTTGCTTATACCAAGAAACCAAGAGGACCACTTATCTTGCCAAGCTTTATTTAAATAAGAAAGAAAATCATTGAAAAGAATTTCAAGAGAATTGGTAACATACATATTTAGTGGACATGACTAAGCAATCAGCTTTTTCATTGCCAAAGATGCCAAACATAACTTGAATACCATACAAATTTAATATTAATGTTTGAAAGAAGAAGTACGTGTAAAACTGATTTACTATAGAAAGAAAAGTACATTAGACGATTTAAAAAGATTAAAATAATGAGAAGTAATAGCTGATAGTGAATCGGATACAATAATGAATTTATCAAGAGTTAGAAATTGAATAAACTGAAGTGATATTAATAATATAGCAAAGTTTTCAGATGTGAAGGAACAAGACACGGTAGGAAGAACATCAGAAAACTTGATATTTAGCTCCAGAATAAAAAAACAAGAAGCCGACAAATTTATAAAATACAAAACCATCCATAAAAATTAAATAATAGTGAGAAAATCAAGATAAAATAAATTCTAAAAATAGGTTGTTAGGTTGTAGTGTTGGGAAGTAAATAAAAAGATTTAGGAAATAATTTATATAAAAAACTTAAAACCAATTAACTAATATTAATATATTTAAATTATGAATACCTACCACAGTTTCTACAAACACTAAAAATAAAATCAGTCAACATCATATTTTGGTTACTAGTTAGTACACAGTATGTTTTTTCTATACTATACTTAACTCTTAATAATTCATCAACAATTAAAAATGCCTAAAAATAATGAAAAATGTCAATCACTATTTTAAATTTAAAAGTAATGTAAAATATTACATATTACATATAATTTAAAAATTTATATTCTATATAAAAACAAATAAAACTTACTGTCTCGCAAATGTCTAATACTTGAGGATCATATTTACTTAAAATATTAAACATAGCATCGAAAAAATCTAAAAATGTATTTTCTAAGGCTCTTCCAGAATTTTGATCAATGGGTATACTGTTTTGCAAATTTGTAAGTTCTTTTAATAATTCTTTTCTTAGTATTTCCATGTATGCACTTAAAGCATATTTCTAAACATAATACATAGGATTAAAAAACAAAAATTAGAGTTGTTCATTTTAAATATTATACGGAAACAATTAAATTGGATTGAGTGTTGTTTAGGTATGGCACATAATAAGATAAATATCTTAAAGGTTCCAAGTCATCAGGTAGATGGTTGTGTTTTGCTAGAGACCATAATTTAATTAAAGCATTTTTTTGATCCAATAAATTTGATGCCTGAAAAATTTTTTATCTGTATACATATATTTATGAAAATGTTATTTTATTTACACCATTACATTTTCAACTCCAGCTTTTAAAATATTAATATTCACTTGTGCAATATCTCTAATATATTCTAAACAATGGTTTTTCTCATAACCTTGTATATTTGATGCCATAATATGAATGCATTTTGAAACCATTTCTAAAATAGTAGGAATATTCCAAGTGTGATAAAATAAAGACACATACATTAATATGTTATGTAATATCTGGATAAAAACAAAAAAATTATTTTTGGAAACATATTAAAGAAACAAATTATAATATTATACCTACTATACACTATAGTAACAATTAGGTAGGTATGTACGTTACGGTCCAAGTGGAAAAATTGATCATTGTAAACACTGACCAAACATTGTAAACAATGTACATAATATTTGGGCAATGTTAATTATAAATATTTATTTCTTATATAAATTAGTCATTGTAATACAATGCTAAAACTGAAGCGGGCAATGTGCATTTTAGATTTTATAATTATTGCCACAAACAAGTTGCATTCTAAAATCTTTTTTATATATGCTATATAATATATATATATATATATATATATTTTTTTTTTTTCATATGCATTTTATTTAATGTATGTCATGTTTTTAGGCAACATATCAAATGCTGTATGTAATTTTCTAATGATTTGTGAAAACGACATAATAACCATATTTATACAAATTTCTGTTTTATTTATTTCACTACTAATTATGTCATATTATGTAACTTACATAAGTTATTAAACTCATGTTTGAGTGTACTGAGAAAGTTGTGTATGTATTACTTAAATATCTTTACAACTTTTGGTGCTCCAGCAATATTACAAAGTGACAACAGAAGAGAATTCACGAACAAGGTAGTAGAAGGATTATGTAACAACATGGGGAACTTAAAATTAGTACATGTTAAACCTCACCATTCTCAAAGCTAAAGAACAATACAACACAAGATAGAACGTGAAACCAAGACGTCGAGAATATGTTAGGTACATGGTTGCAAAATAATAAAATCAAAAAATAGAGCGGAGGCCTAAAATTCATACAATTTTTTAAAAATTGTGGCATTAAATGTTCGCCTCGAGAGGATATGTTTGGCTCTAAGCCCAAAATTGGATTGAATAACTGTATAATCCCAATGCATGTAGTAGCAAAATGAAAACTGGAAAAGCCTTGAACACAATTGAAGAAAAAGAAAACAAAAAATAAAGAGAAGAAAATTATAATAATGAAGACACATTAAATTTAGAAAACCTTCTATACACACAAAAAATAAGTGAATCTGTACAAAATTTAGAAATTCAATAATAAAATGAAATCTATCTCAGAAAAGAAATGCTGTGAAGGAAAAATTAAATAATCTGGAAAAATAAATATACCAGATGTATAGAGCTTAAAGTGACATACGATCAATTTTGGGTGTAATTATGTCAGGTATTATAAGCAATAAAATTGTTATTATTATCCCAGTTATTATCATATTTACTAATGTATAATGTTGATGATGTACCCGACATTCAGTTATCATTCAGAGAAGTAAACCTACCTACCTAATATTTCAATATTCACTTAAATGTTGTATTTAATTTCAATTGCAATTGTTTTAATATTAATCAATTCTCTACAAAAAGTTAAGCATATTATATATTTTTTTCTCTTGGCACTGTTAGTACTGACCATTGTATACAATGTCTAGTCTGTGTACAATGTATATACTTATCCACATAGCTTTAAGAACTCAGGCATTGTATACAATGTACAGTCAGTGTTTATAATAACCATTTTTGCACTTAGACCCTCACATATAGAGAAGTAAATGTAATAACTTATTACATTTACTTGTTGAATACTTATTAAAAATATAATTGTACCATCTTATCTTGAAGCAATTTAAAATCAATGAATTGAAGTAATATCCATAGTGAAAATGCATGTGTAGGGTCTTTACAATCCTTGAGTTGATTTAATAAATGAATCAGTATATAAGTAGTATACTCTTTCTTTTTTAATGTATTAATATGTATCTGAGTAACCTAAAAATTAAAAAAATACTTGGATATATACTATAACTCTGATAAATTAAAAAAAAAAAAATAGTTAAACAAATTGTATTTAAATATAATTGTAAAAATGAATATGACAATTTTAATAGTAATTTAAAATGTATATAAATACTGTTTTTGTCAACTGGACACATTACAAACTTGAATGTAATCTTAAAAATGTATGGTTCTTTTTATTTTAATTGTAGTTTTACTCATTACTCAATAATGACAATATTATGTTTTAGATTCTGAGCGGAGCAAGGGAACTATTTACAATGATATTAATTCATTTTTTATTAGAATTTCACAAAAAATTGTATAGGTGCCTACATTTTTTTGGTTACTAATAATTATTAAGTTCCTACTTAACACAAAATTGATAAGTGTAATAAAAAAATTAATATAACTGTTTATATAGATTTAGAAAGAAAACAATTTTGTGATATAAAATATATTGTACAATAGTGTATAATCATTTATTAAGTATACCTATTTAACCAATGGTATAATTAATAATACTATAATTAGTAGAATGATGTGAACATCTTAACACAAACAAGTATTTGGTATCGTGTGTAAAATAAAAAAAATATTCCATAAACAAAAATATGCCTACCTATCAATTATGATATTAGCAACAAAATTGAGTGTTTTCAGTAATTTATTAGCATTATAATGATTTTATTAATTTATATATAAAAATAAATTGATTTTTACTTTAAATAAAACAATGTAATGTTCAATAGCAATTTATAAAAATATCTCGAGTATCCAAAATTAATTCTTGATATATCTAATTCTATTATGGTCACAAGATTAAATGTAAATTAATTGAACCTGTTAGAGTTTGGCCACAGATTATATGAATAATATGTCATACCTATACTATATTCATATAATCTGTGGTTCGGCCAAATGCAGGGTAAATATATATATAAGTACCAAATAAAATAATAAAATATTTAAAAATGTTTTGTTCATTTTTTTAATCCTAGTATATTCATAGTGTGGATTCATACAATACCTATCTGAAGTAAATAGAATTATTTTAATAACTGTAATAGATACAATAAATACACAATGAAATAGGTAACATTTAAACTTACGTCATTTTGGTCTCCCATAATAGCAATTTTTTGTTCAGGTTTAATGCCAGTAATTAACCATTTAACAACATACATTAACAAAATCATTAAATTGCGTTTGTCTTTGTCTTCAATATAATTTTCTAAACTTAATACTTGAGATATCAATTCAAAGTCAGTGAGTACAGGACATAAATCAAAAATAGCATCAACAAAAAAGGAAGTTACAATTGTTATCATCTGTGGTTGAATACCATTTAATACCAATAATATAACTTTCAATTGTTCTAATCCATTGGGTCGTGAATTCACCATTTGGTCTACAAAATGTTTTGCAGCAACTTGTGCAATATTAGATTTTTCAGAAAAAATTAATTCTAATGCTATTGACTCAACATTTGACACATACTGTTCTTCGTTATCTTCTTCTTCTATGCTATAAATTAATTTAAAAAATACAATTATGCTTTAAAAATAAGTATATTTTAGGTACCTATTGTTTCGTTATTGTAACTACCTATGATTCAATTTCCCCGAAAAATTGTGACTATTAGGTTTTTGATTTTTTTAATTTAAATTATATAATATTATGTATAACACTATAGGTATATAAAACATTAATGTTAAAAAGTAAAAATACAAAATAATACGAATAAAAACGTAATGTAATACAAAAATAGATACTCTAATATCCTAATACAAATTAAACATTGATAGAATATGAATAAAAAGATTAGAAATTCAATATATAATTTATGATGATCAACATAGGGCAATAGTGCATGATAAAAAATTCCATTGAAGATCATCTTAAAATATGAGCTGTGTGACGGGTTTGTACTTGGGAATCTTGATTTTAAGTTTAGAACCATGTGTACATTTTTCATATTTTGGTAAAATATAATCTTTAAAAAAGACACAATAAAACTTTGGTCAGAATTTTAAATGATTGTTTCCAAATTTTTATTTTAATGAGTTAAAAATTAATTAAATGTTCAAATTTTTAAAAATCAATATTACCTATGGTAGCATGAGTCATGGATACAGAACTGTATTTACTAATGTCAAATATATATTAGGAAGTACCTAGCAATAACAAAATAGAACTTTACTTTATTAAAAAAAATAAAACCTTGGTAGTATAGAATATAATGTGAAAGCTGAAATTGCCACTTCTTCATTTTTTGATAATAGCAAGTTGGCTAGAACAATAACAATTTTTTTTATCAAAAGTTTAACATTAGGAATATCATTATGCATATTTAATATGCTCTTGGATATCTGAAAAAAAAAATAAACAATTCATATTTTATTAATAACTATTTTCTTTGATAACTGAAATTATACATTATAAATTGTAATTATTTTATTAATCATCTTCTTCTTCTTCTCCTTCGCCATCCTAGTCGGCCACCCTAGTCCTACAGTTTCACTTGACTCTATGTCCCACATCTTCTTAATTTACCCCCACATTCTTTTTATCACCCACCATCACACCACCACCACTTTTTTGGTCTTTCTCTCCCTTTCTTTCCATCAACATGAATTTTCTTTAATGATCGTACTGCCTCAACTCTTCTTTCCTTAATACATGCCCAAGCCATCTTAATCTATTCTTCCTTATTTTGTCAACTATCGAAGCTACTCCTATACAACCTCTTATAATGTACTCATTCCTTATTTTATCCCCTCTAGTTATTACACTCATTCTCTGTTCTATCTTCCTATCAACTGCCCAACATTATGTTCCATACATCATAAGATTTCACCACTACCTTATACAATTTACCTTTTAACCGAATAGAGATTCTTTTATCACAAAACACCTGACACTTTTCTCCACTTCATCCATCCTTACGTAATCCTATGTTTCATATCCTCTTTCTGTACAATGATCCCTAAATACTTGAACCTCTAAACCTCACCCACTCAATTTTATTTTTAGTCTTTCCCTATTCCCTCTGTGTTCCCTTACATCAAAATCATACTCTATATATTCTTTTTTACTCCTACTAATCCTTAGTCCTATACTTTCAAGAGCTTCCCTCTACTCTTCATGTAGATATTCACTTCACTCTCTCCTATCAGTACTATATCATCTGCAAACAACATGCACCATGGTATCTCACCCTGTATACCCTTTGTTATTTCATCCATTACCAAAGAAAATAAGTAAGGACTCAAAACCGAACCCTGGTGAACACCAACTCTTGATTATATAATAATATATAAATAAGTATTAATAATTAATATAATATATATTGTTATATAAATATAACAATCCTGTTTCTCCACGCAGACTCCTCACTCTTGTACTTGTCCCTTCAAACACATTTTCAATGTTTACATACCTACACCTTTGGTTTCCTTTCATCATTAATGCCCACTTTAAAATCTCCCTAGGAATCCTATCATAAGCCTTCTTTAGATCAATAAATACCATACACAATTTCCTTTTCCTTTCTCTGTACTTTTCTACAATCTGTATTACCTACACAAAATATTGGCTCCATTGTTCACTTCCCAGGTATAAACCCAAACTGATTTCTAGCAACAATTATCTCGCTTCTTAACCTTTTATCTATTATCTTTTCCTAAATCTTCATACTGTTTAATCCCTCTATAATTTCCCCATTCCTGTACATCTCCTTTACTCTGAAATATTGGTATCACACAACTCTTCCATCACGCTTCTGGAATTTTTCCTTCAACTAGTACCTTATTAAAGAACATTGTCAACCATTTTATACCTACACTTCTTAATACCTTCCATATAAAGTATAGACTATGTAAAATAAACTATAATTCCAATTACAATATTCAATTCCTTTATACTTCATATTCTTCATCCATCTCTTGCCAGAACTCTTCTTTCTGACTTTCTTCACATTCCACTTATGGAGGATATGCACTTACTATATTCAATATCATATCCTTTAATATAACTCTCACCAAAATTACCCTATCACTTTTCCTTCAATTCTTCATCTAATATCACCCCTACACCATTTTTTGTACTAGTCCTTCCAGAGTATATAATTTTATACCTCTCACTAATTTCTCTCGATTTCTCCTCTTTCCACTTGTTTCTTGTACACAACACATATTCACATTCCTCCTCCACAAAACTTCTGTTAACTCCCTGCTCCTACCTGTCAATGTTCTTACAACATTCCATGTACCCACTCTCACTTTGAACCTATCCTACGTACCCAGGCAAGAATCTAACCCAAAACACATTAGTGCTTTCTCTACAGCATCTACATATATATACCACCACATATAACTGATGGAACGGCTACCACAGCCGCTGTCAAGCTGATAATCGTTACCTCATCCCTTAGGCTATCTCCACACATTTTTATTAATAAAATTGTTATTTTACATTAATATTTGTATATTATTGTAAAAAAAATGTTACCTGAAGTGCTATAGTTTGTACGCTTGTACTTTGATCTCCTAATGCCCAATATACATACATCCAAAAATCATTAAGAAAATAAAAAGAATTTATTTGTATCCAAAGTTGTAGTTCTAATAACACAGTTTCTCGTACTGTATAAGTAGTATCCCTAAAATTAAATTAAGTAATAAATAGGTAGATAGGTAAGTTTGGTTATATTAGGAACCGGCATAATACATAGATAAGTAACTTACTTCCACCGTTTTACTAAAAACGCATTTAACAATATATTGAGATCATAATGTATGAGTTTTAAATCATTTGATTGAATTAACCCAGTTATTATCTTCAATCCTAAATATAATTTTATTAGAATAAAAAATAATTGCATAACCTATTTTAATTTACCAAAAATTGTAGATAGAAGTCTAGGTCCAATAAAATTAGATTGTGATATTTTAATAAGGATATCTCTCAAAAATATGAAATAACTTTTACTTATTTTATTAGAAAAAAATAAATTACTGTGATGATGAAAAATTGAGGTAAAAAATTCTACAGTTTTTTGTATATCTGATGATCTTTTTATTGCCTCTGGAGATAGTAATGAACCATTCTTTGCCTAAAAATTAAATAATTACATAAAATTAAACAAGTAGGTATTTTATTGCATATATCACATACCAATGTTTTAAAACATTTAATAATTTTTGAAAACATTAGACCCGAATCAAAGTTAGTGAAAGCAGTATCACATACATCAACATCAAAACAATTCATTATAACAGTAAATAACTTTATTGTCCCAATATTTGGAGTTTCTTTGAATATGTTCGCCCATATATTCGTTATTATCTTTAAGTTTAAAATAAAGTTAATGTTAGAAATACCTACAAAGAAAAATATTTCTCTACAAAAAAATAATTAATTTTACTTTTATTTCTGTATCATTGGTAATGGTTGTATCCACAACAGTAAAAACACTTCTCTCAATTGAATGTCTTGTGAATGATGATGCTGCAAAAGATATATTACAAATTTAAGCAATATATTATAAATAAATTAAATTAAAAAAAGTGAAAATCTTAGATATATACCTATCTACCCAGTTAAATAGTAACAGTTCTATATGATATAGTAGATATTAAAAAATAGGATATAAATCTACTCTGTTGTTGCTTTATATAATGTAGTTTAATGCACTGATTTCATAACTGAAAAATGCCGCTCATGGTTCAATTTTGAGTTATAACAATTTGAAACATGCAATTTAGGTGGGTACCTACCTACTTACATAAGCCAAGTGTTATGATTCCTGTGACCCATATATACTATAAGTACACTATACATTACATATTTCATAGATAAAAAAATAAGAAGTGAGGCATTTGTTAGAAGAAATCAGTTTGGGTTGATGTCTAGGAGGTCAACAATGGAGCCAATATTTTGTAAAGATAGTGAGTAGAGAAGTACAGAGAAAAGAAGAAGTTGTGTAAGGTATTTATTGATCTAGAGAAAGCATATGATAGCAGTGGCGTACGCAGAGGGAGGGCTAAGGGGCTGAAGCCCCCCTCCATTTCCAGTATAATTGTACTTTTTTTATGTTTCATATTATCAAATGTTATATATTCTATATATACAGTGACGTATTTTTAACTTTTTTTCTGGTGGGTGGGTCAAATATATTGAAAACCAATCATTAATATAATGATATTTACATGAATTTTCAGTAGGTACCCCTGTACTCCCTCTTCATAAATACGCCACTATATATATATTATATTATATATACCATTATAATATATATTTTTAACAGTACCTATTTTATTATAACACTCAAATAGCACCTACTTTATTCTTTCATGCCTAATCTTGTGTCTACTGATTACTTATTTA